>JAQFZQ010000046.1:0-62059 GCA_034696005.1 Glomeris marginata | reverse complement strand
CTTTCTTCATGACTTTTCTTCATGTAGTTTAAGTTTCAAGGTACCTTACAAAACCTCTTCAGATCACCTTTAACTAATAATTTTAAAATTTTAACAGAAATTTATGAACCTCATATTGAATTTTTCTACAACCTTCTTGACGTCATAAAAGTCCGAGCAAGAGGTAATATTTAAATTAAAACGTATATTATACCATATTTTAATTATTATTATTCACAATACAGGTGTTTGGACTCGATTAGCACCAGTTATTACTGAATTATTTGACCGTGCTGCAAGACAAACACCAGGTAACAATATTAAAAAATTTTAAGTATTTATTACAGTTTAAATTAACTGAATTTAATGTGATTAATAAATATTCTAGAAAAATCTACAGTTCTTTTAGAATTCATCAATGATGTCATTACACATGTTAGTAAACTACCAGGAGGTAATGTGTAATTTAATTTCTGAATTAATTAAATTATTAGTACATGTTGTTCTAAGTAATATGTATTATTTCAGGAACTTCTAACAGTCTAACTCCTCTCATTTTCACTACATTTGAGCACATACAGAATATTCCAACAGGTATATAATAAAGTATTAACTATTATATGTTAATTACTTATATAATTACCATTTCTTTATTACAGAGAAAATAAAGGACCTAACCCCAGTAATATTGAAGATTATTGAATATGTTGGAAAACGTGTCAATAGTAATAACATTTTATATATATAGACCTTTATAAAATTATACAATTACAAATGAATGTATCTTAAATTCCAGTAATTACTGAGAAATGGGACTCATTAATTGAAGTTATCATCCCACAACTTTTGGTCCATAAACCCAAAGGTAATGTTTTCATTTAAAATAACTATAAAATTACATACATAGGTCTGGAATTCCAGACTATATTATAACTGATTACTATTTTTCCATGTATATACAGAAACATACGATAATTACTTGCAAATAATCTACACCCTGATCAACTATTTTGGAAAATATCCACTAGGTAATATTTAGAATATGCGTTCTACAATTCATAAATAATTCGCAATTTTAGTTTACAATTTTAATTTACAATTTTAATTATACCAATTGCATATTGAATTTTAATAATAAAGGTGCAGATTATGAAGCTCAACCTCTTATCCTGACTATTTTGATACAGGCTGAAAAACTTCCCAAAGGTCATTATTACCAAAATATTTTTAAGTATTGATTATAAAAATATTATACCAAAAGTTTGCTTTGTGCATAACTCAAATGTATTTTTACAGAAAAACAAGAACCGATTGTGATTTCAATTCTGCAAATTACCGATTTATTTATCCATCTGCCAATAGGTCGGTGAACATTAATTTTGTATTTTAAACAACATATAAATTATAAAAGTTTTTATGAGTCATATATTACTTTCTATATTACATTCAGACACGCAAAACGATATTCTTCCTGCCATTAGAATAATAATTGAAAAAGTTGGAGAGAAAGATCCATGTAAGTATTTATAAATTTATTAAAACGTATTTTTATTCTCTTTATAATATGACATAATCATATAAACTACTTATAACAGCTGTATATGACAAAATAATTCCTGGTCTGCTGCACACAATATGGGAATTTACACAAGTACCAACAGGTAATATTTTACATTACAATATAACACTATTATTTTACATTAGAATATAACAAACTTTATTTTCACAATGTGTATAATCACCATTTTAAAATGTTTTTATTGCTTTGTTTAGATCCAGCACAATTCTTGAAAACACTAACTATTGCAATCGAAACTTGGAAAGAAACTCCATTACGTAATAATAATATAATAATAATAAAATATACATTAATTAGTCCATACAAAATTAACCAAATATTTTCCTTTATTAATTCAGGTCCAGATGTGATTTTAGTGACCAAAGCAATTTCAAAGGAATTTGTAACTGAATTAGAAAGTGAGATTTATAAAATAGAAATTAAACCTGTGTGTGTGTGTATTGTTTATTTATGCAATTATATTTTCCAATAGCTAAGCTGTACAACATTATAATTAATGCCATTGGATACGTTTTGAACAAGTTACCTGTTGGTAACCCAGCAGCCTTACAACCATTTATAATTGAATTATTGCATATATTGGACGATAAAGAAGAAGGTATTGTAAACTGTATTGTAATATATACAAATATTTTAAAACAAGATTATGTAATATATTATTTTATTCATTTAGGTACTGCCATTTCAACTTTGCCAGTACTTTTGGCTGTAATAGATTATTTGGGAAAACTAGAACCAGGTAACTAACAAATTATATATTTATTGGTCTTAGTTATATAATTTATTTAACACAACTTCATATAAATTATAATAAATTATACCTTTATATAAATTAATATGTTCACTGCAACATTTAAAATAAGGCAGCTTTTATAATATTATAATAGTATTCTATAGAACAAGATTAATAAATAATACATTACCACTGCATATTTGTTTTATAATATGTAATGCAGCTTCATACATTTACAATATAAAATATATATGCATCTTTATATAAATGAAACTTTTCTCTGCACAACATTGGAAATGTATTATATTAGAATAAGAAACATTATCCTACCTTTCTGCAGTAGTTTCATTATCTTCCCAAATTTTGTAGTTCACATCGAATAGCATATCTAAAACATAGAAACATTTATTATAAATTAAGACAATATATGTAGAGACAAAGAAAATAATGACATGATTATAAATAAATTTCATTTTAATTATAGGGACATACGAGACTATTTTGCCAGTAATTTCAAGCATATTTGACACATTCCAGAAGAAAACCACAGGTATTATTCTATCTATTGAAATAGTTTCTAAAAGTTTTGTAAACTTAATTGTATACTATAATTGGAGTAATTATTTTTGTCTAGAAATTTGGCAAGGAGTAGCCCCAATTGTGGTTGACCTCATACACATCATAAAACAAAATCCAAGTAACTAATATAGTGCTCCTTAATTAAATTACTTTTCACAAAGTAAGTTTTCTAATTGAGTTTCTAATTAACGTTTTTCTAGAAGATGTTGACAATTTACAAGACGTTGCAATCGCATTTATCAAGTTTGCTACATCACAGCCAAGTGGTAACTTAATATATAACAAATGAACAACTTATAATTATAAATTCTAAATATTTTAATATCATTTCAGGTTCTGCTTTGCGAATCAAAATCATAATTTCCAGTGTTTTCTTGGACATTGCAAACAACACACAATGTATATTATAATACCATACTATAACTAATAATTGTCATATAGTATATATGCAAAAATCAGTTTTAAAATGTGTAATTTTATAAAATATACAGATTGGAAACCTGATCTACTTCCAATAATAACAACGATTTTCAGTGACTTGGGAAGAAGAGCAATTGGTATAACAAAAATACTAAATTAATATATCCAAATATTAGGTTATGGTCTTTATATTTTGTAACTTTGTAATTAAGATGACCCTGCTAAACTGGTTCCTGTCATTATAACACTTCTGCACACTCTTGCAAAGCAAACAAAAGGTAAAAAATTAACTATTGATCTTAAAATAGTTAAGTAAGATATAATTTTTTATTAGAATAATTAAATATGTTGAGAATAAGCTTGTAATATTGTTTACAAAACATCCAGGAATTTTTAACACATTGTTCAGTTAATTCTGTAACATTATAGTAACTTTCTCCAGATGTTCAATATATTATTATAAATTGCCAAAATGAAATAACATTAAAAATTGTAAAAATTAAATAATATTACAAATTGGCAAAATCAAATTAATATGCATGATATTAATTTGGTATATTTCTATTTACAGTTGGAAAGCAAAAGATGATTCCAATTATATTCAAAGTCATAGACCACTATGTTGCAAATCCACAAGGTACAATATTGTTTTCTATTTAATTTAAACAAGATTATTAAAATACTAATAACATGTTTAACTATATTCAGAAATCAAGGAGGACGCTCAACCATTTATCAGTATAATAATAGAAAGAATTGTTTCAACACCAATTGGTAATAGAAATTCAATTGAAATTTTAATATAATTTACCATTATGAATGTATATTTTTGTATATTCTTGTCAAATAGACAAACAAGAGGACCTTCTGCATGTCACCCTGCATATCTTGGACAGCATTGCAGATTTACCTAAGAGTAATATTACTTAATATTTTATTATAACAACACTAAGTGTTTTTGTAATGATAATTATTTTTAAAATCACAGGGGATCAATCTAAGGTGTTCCCAATTGTAATTCCAATAATAACAGAACTAGAAAACAAATCAACAGGTGCTATAATTAACCAACTAATAAACAATATAAACAACTATAGGATATAGTTTAATTTACAAATCAATTTGAATGTGTTTTGCAGAATCGTATGACAGTTTACTTTCTATAATTCTGTCTGAGATTGGACAATATAAAGACGACCCAATTGGTAAACTAATTTATCTCTTCTATATAATTATTTTTTGAACACTTGTTGAACTAAATAATTATGTATTCAGCCACACCAAGTAACTTACTGAAGGTGATTATTGAAGAAATCCAGAAATGGCAAAAACAACCTCTATGTAAGTTAATCTATAAATATTATTTTTGAAAAGTTGCCAGTAAAACAAGAATTTTTATAATAATTGCATATTGCATATTTTTCAGCCGAAGAAGTTCAGAAAATCAAAGAATCAATTATATTAAATTTCCCTGACGAATCAACAGGCAAGTTCCACTTATTAAATTAGCATAATTTCCTTTCCACTTGTTAAATTAGCATAATTTTATTCTAGTTACTCTGTAATAAATTCTATTTCATTTTAGATAAGAAATTCGTGGTGATAATTGACAACATTGCAGTTGCTCTAAACAAACTAACACCAGGTTTGCAAGTTTATTAATTATAATTTATCTCAAATATATAATTAACAGCAATTAACTCTTTATAAATATCACTTTAATTAGGCTTACCAACTGAGTTACAACCTACAATTGAATCCATAATCAGGATTTTGAACAAGAAACCAACTGGTAATTTAGTTTTACCTTCAATTTATACATTTTATAAATATTATATAGTATTACTTGTAGAAAATGAATTTAATATGAAACACAATTCAAACATATATTATTGTTTTAGGAACTACATTCAATGTCCTCCCAGTTGTTCTGGAAATTATTGAGGAATTTGGAAAACAACCAAAAGGTAAAAATTATATAACATTATATTGAGATGAAATAATTGTAACATAATTTAATTATATTCATATTATGCAAATTGCAGAGAATGTTCAACCATTTGTTACAATTACTTTACAAGTAGTTGAACATCTTGAAAAGAAAGCAAGAGGTTAGTTAGTATATTGTTATAGCCATGCATTTCCAATATATCCAATATAATATTAAATATGTTTTATATTATACTAATGAAAAATTTGAAAATTTTAAAGGTGTTTGGGTTGATGTTGCTCCATTCATAGCAAAAGTTATAACAGTCTTGGCGAAGAAACCAACAAGTAAAAACATTTAAGATAGTTAAACTTTTAAACAAATCTAAGATTATGAATTATTTATAGGTACAGTTACAGAGATTTTCCCTCTTCTAACTCAACTAATCGACATTATCAGTATTCCAGACAAAGGTAAATATAATAATTAACTGTCTACATTTATTAAAAATATTCATTAATACTTTAATTTTTAATCTAGCAATAATAACTACTCTGACACCAATAATATTGGAGGTGACTAAACACTTGACTGAAACTCCAACAAGTATGATTTCATAAATTTTAAATAATATAGTACTTCAATATATAATTACAAATCACAAACATTTATTTCTAAATTTGTTTTATAGGTTTAACTCCACAGCAACAGACTTCAATAGTTTTATTTATAAAATTATTGGGACAACAGGCAGAAGGTAATATATTGTTTAATTTATAATTATTCAGAAAATAAAAATGTTCAAATTGCTATTTTATTGATATCAATATTACAATGTAATTATGTTTTTATTGTTATTATTCTACCTAATGCTGAACAACTTAACATTTACATTTTAAATGTAATATTATATTTTAGATGAACCACATAAGCTGATCCCACTAATAATTCAATTGGTGGATATTTTGAGAGAAAGACCTGATGGTAATTAGTCAAACTTTATATATAAGTATAATAATTAATAATAAGAATAAGAAATACATTATTACCATATTAACAAACACTATTTGCAATTATTTGCCCAGCTGATGAACACACAGTTGAATTGTTACTAAGAATAGTAGAACATTACCACAAAATCCCACAATGTAAGTAACATCAGAATTGAACAATTATTTCAGAATAGAAAATTAATGTTTCTTATATTTATAAATTAAAGCTGCTCAAAATGATATAATAACATCATCAATTCGTGATGTTCTTAATGAAATCCTCAAAACTACTAAGGGTAACTATAATTTTAATGGCAATTCTTACTTAATTGCTAATTTTACCATAAATAAAATGTCATTTTGCTTTAGATAAACAATCACCTATACTAAGTATCATCTTGAATGTTATCGACAGTTTTGCAACTTTACCCAAAAGTATGTTTCCATATTTACATTATATCTACAATAATTTCAAATGTTATAAATATTTAATTACATTTCTAATAATATTACAGAAACTCACAACGAAATATTGCCATCAATTGTAACCATTATTCAAACACTGGACAAGAAACCAACAGGTTGTAATAGTTATTAAATCGATTTTATAATAACAAGTATTGATTTTGATTAATTAAAAACTAATATAATAAATATCTTTTCCAGACACATATCCTTACCTATTAATTAAAATTCAGTTGGAAATAAGCGAATATCGAGAGGACCCAACAGGTAAATATTACATTTTAAAATTAAATTCTAATTTGCTTATTACAATATTAATATTGCAATAATTTTGTTATTTAATAGGAACACCATCTGATTTAATCAAGACGATAATAGATCATATCCAGACATTTGTTATCGTACCACTTCGTAAGAAATTAAATTACATCATAATTACTAAACAAGAGTTAAAATTTTAACTATTTTTTAATGCAACAAAGGTTTTTAAAATTATAAGTTTTGTATTACAATCATATTACTTCCAAACAGAATTAATACATTTACCTTCATCCACATTATTATAACTATTATACTACTGTATGTATTATTATAATAGTTAATTTTTTGCTCTTGTTTGTGTACATTGTAATAAGTTTAAAATTGAGTTTTAAACTACAAATTTCAACAAACCAGGTCCTGAAGTAGAAAAAGAAAAGGAAGAGTTAATTAAGCATTTCCCAGACGCAGGTATATAACTAGAAATTTAACCAGACAATAAGAATAACATTAAAAATTGTATTAACATTTTTCAAAAAAATAGGTTACACAGTATTGCATTTGATAAACATCATTTCCGAGATATTAAACACATTTAAAGAAGGAAAACCAGAAACCCTTAGACCAATAATAATCGAGATAATTACAAAGCTGGAGAAAAAGCCAGAAGGTGATTTGTTAAACCAAATTAACTATGTTTGCTTATTTTAATACATGTAATATATATTTAATATTCCAATGGGAAATTTCAGGAACATCTCTGAATGTTATTCCAGTCATCACAAGTTTGATTTATTACTTGGGAGATTTACCAACAGGTAGTTTACTAAATTAATCAATTCTGCATTTCCATCACATGATTAATAAATTCTTCTTCTTCTCTATATAGAAAAAGTTACAGAAATTGCACCATTTATTTACGATATTATAGACAGTTTGGAAAAGAAACCCAAAGGTATTGTTTTAAAATACAAAACATATTTATTATATAGCATATAACAATGACTTCAAATATGTTATTATTACATACAGATATCTGGAAGGAAATTGCACCAATTATAGTCAGCATTCTGAAAACAATTGATCAACAACCAATTGGTAATTATTGAAAACATTAAATATTTTAATATAAATGTAACACTTTATATATTAATTAATGCTAAATTTCAGAAGTAATTAATCAGTTGAAGCCAGTTATTATACACATAGTGGAAGCATTGACTAAACAACCCAAAGGTATAATTTTATAGATTTATAACGTATCAGTAATTAATTATTAATTAATTTTTGGATAAATTAAACTGAAATGTATAATAATAATTACAGGAAATGCTGGTACTCTGGCTCCACTAATAATAAGTATTATTAAGTTCCTGTCTGAAAAACCAAAAGGCAAGTATCCATATTTTGTAAATAATAAAATATAAATTGATAGTTAATTTTTTAATATATTAATATTTGGGAAATTCACATTTTATAAATTTAGATACCATTGACAAAGTTTCACCAGTGATAATAAAATTAGTTGAAATCTTTGGAGAAGAGCCAACAGGTAATTAAGAATATATACAAATCTTATAGTTGTAATAGTTATGAAATAAATTGATAATAACAATTTTTATATAACAGAAAATCCAGAGAAAAACACAAACTTGATTAAATTTTTCATAACTTATTTGGAAAACAGACCAACTGGTACGTTAATAATTAAGAAATTGCATTAATAATATATTATGAACATGATTTTTTCAATTTGCAGAAAAATACAATGAATTGTTGAGAATTTTTGCAACAATCCTGCATTACTACGACCAAACTCCTAAAGGAATCCCAGATAAATTAATAGATTTCATCAGTTTTGTACTCGATGCAATTGAAGCACAGCCAACAGGTTTATAGAATAATACAACTAACACAAATTTTATAAAATTATTCACACAATATATTTTTTAGATAAGCAACGTCCACTTGTCAATGTAATATTGGAAATAATCGATAATTTAGGCCAATTACCTAAAGGTATGATACGGTATATTAGAAAAATACAATTATTAATCAGAATTGGAATATAATATTATAATTATTCCAGTTTCATATATCGAGTTGTATCCAAAGATTGTTGAAATTGTGGAACATTTAGCAAAAAGGCCAACAGGTTAGTTGATATAAAATTTATAAATTTCATTGGAAAAATTGCTAATTATGTTATTTTTCTAACAGATGACCTTAGAAAACTTATACCAAAGATTGTAACCACCATTACTGAATTTATTGATTTCCCAACCGGTAATCACCTAGTTTATTTAATATTCTAAATTGAAGAAATAACTAACAGTAATTTAATATGTAAAGGACAACCAACTGACCTGGTCAAGTTAATAATAACAGCCATTGATGAATATGCAGAGGTCCCAAAACGTAAATATAAATTACAAAATACAAATTATAAATAAAATAATATAAACAAATTCAATTTTAAATTTGCATGTTTTGTTATTTCAGGTCCTGATATTGAACAATTGATTCAAATAATTCTTAAAGAAGTACCTGGAGCAGGTAACTTTTAAATTTTACATTAAAAGGTCTATCTATACATAGTTATAATTAACTCATATTACAATTTTAGACAAAAGAATTGTGTATATCATTGAAACAATTGGAGATCTTCTCAACAAGCAACCACCAGGTAAAAAATGTTTTAACAAGTCAAATTGCAAATTATAGTACTTGGAAATTATAAAAATATTACTATTTCAGATGTGGTAGAAAAAGTTAAACCAGCAGTTACACAAATAGTCATCATTTTGAACAAGAGACCACCAGGTAAATATTTTACATTTATGTCTCTTAATATTAGAATAAAGTTTAAAATTACATAACTTAATTAATTATTAACATGTGTGTCTTTAGGAACAGCCAACAGTATTTTACCAGTAATTCTACAGATAGTTGAATTTTTGGGACAACAACCACAAGGTTAATTAAATTTTCTAGTTTTCGAATTAATTACACATTAACACTAAAAATTTTATTAAAACTATAATAGATGTTATCGATAAGGAACTACCCACAATTTATTACATTTTGGAGAACTTGACCAAGAAGCCACAAGGTAAAGTATTAATTACATTTAGAAATTAATTATATTAACATTAGATTAATTAACTAATAATTCTGTTTAAATTTACAATTAGAAAATTGGAAGCAGGTAGCACCAATCCTCGTTCAAATCCTTCAGAAAATCTCAGACCAACCAAAAGGCAAGATTTCACAATTTCTAGAATATAGAATAAAAATGTCTGATAAATTGTTTATATTCCAGACATTATTGAAAAACTCTACCCAGTGATTTTTAAAATTATTGACAAGTTGAGTGATAAGCTGAAAGGTATACAGAATTATAAAATTATCATTCATTATTGTAATTACATTGTTTTAATATATAACATCAAACATATTCAGGCACAGCCCAGATATTATCATCAATAGTTGTTCAAATAGTAACACAACTGGAGAATGTTCCAAAAGGTTAAATAATACATTTCCAAAATATGTAACTTTTTCTTTATAGTAATACAATTTTCATTAATGACTATTTTTACAGAAAATATTGACAATGTTCTACCAACTATATTGCTTATCATCGATTCTCTAACCAGTTCACCACCAGGTTTTTGAATTTAAATCCATTTATTATTCTAAAAGCAAATAGGCCTATCTCTAATTTCTTATAATATACATACAGATTATCCTGATAAAATAGCAGAACTTGTTGGAAAATTGATTGGAGTATTGGCAAATCTTAAACCAGGTGACTATTTTCTAGATTACATTTGTCTCACATTACTATAGATAGTATAAAATGTCTTAATATAAATTCCCTTTTATAATTTTTAGAATCACATAAGGATGCCATTGGAATAATATTCAATATTATTGAGCAATACAGCAAGATACCAACAGGTACAAATCAATATATAGAAAATAACAAGTTAAAATGTCAATAATTACATATTTACATAAAATATATAACATTATAAATTTGGCTTATTTTTAGGGCCAAAACCTTCATTGATTGAAGTTCTTCCTTCAATTGTCCAAGTATTGATTACAAAGCCAGTTGGTTAGTATTATTATAACTTAATTTATATTATATTATAAGTGTATTCAGAATATAAAATACACAAATTACTTTCAGATAAGCAACAGCCACTTCTTGAAGTTATTTTGAAAATTGAAACCGAGTTTGAAAACTTCCCAAAACGTAATTTCATTAAAATTTACATTTCCTATATCATGTGATATATTATTGAAACAATTTAAATAATATTAACCAGAAATCCAACAAGTGCTGTCTCTGTCTCTGATTGACATTCTAAATCAACTGGAAAAAAGACCAAAAGGTATACAATTAATTTATTAATAAAACAACATTCTAAATAATTAAAACTTTATATATTTTTAACCAGAAATATATCAAAAGCTTCAGCCTTACATTTTAAGTATTATAATTGATTCTGGTGAAGATGCAACAGGTAAGTAATGCAATTTTGTAATATACGTTCAAATACATAAATAATTAATTAACATTTGAACCACAGTGCACCCAAATGAAATTGTTAATCAAATCATCAATGTGATTAACACTTGGGAAGAAAAACCAATCAGTGAGTCCCATGACAAATTAATACGTTTTAAATAACAAATTCTAACCATCAATAATTATTTATATGCTATAGGAAAGGAAGTCCAGGTGCAAATTGAAGTAATAATCCGTAATATTCCCAAAGCCCAAAACGGTATGCAACATTTAACCAATAATTAAAATTCTAACCAGAAAATTAACTAATTTCCAAATAAACATTTTGTAAATTTAGACAGTAAACTCATCATTGTAATCAATACTATTGGGGAAGTTCTGAATAAATTTCCACAAGGTAAGATATTGCAATTTCATATTAATTAATACTAGAATTAGAAACTATATTTATTACATATAAATTTTACTTTATTAATTGCAGAAGTCATTGTGGAATTGACACCAATTATTGTTGAATTACTCAAAGTTCTTCAAAACAAACCAAAAGGTAAGTTAAAATATAATTTAAGTGTTGTATTAATTGAATAAACTTACTAATTTATTTATAAACAGGAACAACAACAAACACTACACCATTACTGTTATACATTGTTGAAGATTTGGGAAAAGCTCCAAATGGTTTGCATCTATAATATAAATTATATTAGTTATAACTATTTATTAAATATGGTTAAATTTCACAGATACACGTAAGAAGCTAGCTGACATTTACATAAACCTTTTAGAAGCATTAGACAAACAACCAAAAGGTAAATCAATTCCATATTTCAAAAAAATTAAATATATTTAACTCGATAAATTACAAATTACAGAAGTTGTAAAGGAAACTTCACCACTAGTAATTCAAGTCACACATGTGTTGTCCGAGGTTTCTACAGGTATTAAAATTGCAAAATTAATCTTAGAATAATATACATCAGTAATAGAAATTAAACAATTTTAATAATGTTCCTTAAATTTGCATTTCTTTACAGATACAAATAAAGTCCTTCTGCCTTTTTTGGTTGAAATACTAAGCATTCTAGGAACCAAACCAACAGGTATAACTTCTTTAACTCTATAATATTATGACAATTATTACAAAATAGTAAATGTCAACATTTCACATGAAGGAACAACAAAACAACGAGAGCCTGTAATTACTGAATATTTCAAAATATTGGGAAAGAAACCACTAGGTAATTGTTTAAATAGTATGATATTAACCAATTCCAAAACCTATCAACTGTTTTTATTCATGATTTTATTTATTACACAGAAACTCAAGAATCTCTTTATGACATTCTATTAAGAATTATATTCGAACCTGAACTACAACCTGAAGGTATATTTTAATAGTTACATTAAAAATCTTTCTCATTAATAATTTTTACATCTTAAATTATACACAGATAAAGTGGAAAAGCTGATTCCATTAGCTCCACTGTTTGTAGACGTACTGGAAAATGTAACCAAAGGTAAATATACATTTCCAAATTTATAGTTTATAAATTACTTATATAAATTACATTTTTATTTAGAAAAACAGCCAACTTATCTTCCAATATTATTTGAAATAATCGATCACTACAGAAAAATCCCAGAAGGTATTGAATAATAGTTAAATCACTATAATAAACCTGGAATACGTGTAATCTAATATCATTCCCTTTATTCTCAAGGAGCCAACCCTTCAATTGTGCCTTATTTAAAGGTTTTAATCACAGAGATTAAAAAGACTCCAGAAGGTTTCTTACAATTTCTAATTATACAAATATTTACATATTTCATATCTATATATATTATAATTATTTCCAGAATCACAAAAGCCACTAACTACAATTGCTTTGAATATTGTTGACTATCTCACTGAATTACCACCAAGTGAGTACATTTATTTCAAAGTATTATTTCTATAAAACATGATTTTAACTAATTATATTATATAGAAACTTATGAAGAAGTGTTCAGTAAACTGCCTGACATCATCATTTCCCTGGCCAAGCAACCAAGCAGTAATTATTACATTTTTAAACATGGAAATAAATACATTTCTAAAATTACAAAACAATACTTTATGAATTTTACAGAACTGTATGAAAAAATAGTCAACAAGGTTGTTGTTCTAATAACAGACTACATAGCAGAGCCAACAGGTCAATATTATAATTATAGACATTAGAAAGCAATAATTCTAATATTTTTAATATTTAAAATATAGTCATTGGATCACCTACAAACCTCATTAAATTGATAATTGATCGCATTCAGAATTACAAGGAAATACCAGAAAGTAAGTTAATATAATCATTGTTTCACTTGTCATGTATTAACATTAAATACAAAATTTTCTCTGCAAATATAGCTGAAGAAGCCAAGAAAGAAAAGATAGAGATTCTAATCACATTCCCAACAGAATCAAAGAGTATAATTTTCAGAAATTGAAACAAATAATTATTAACAATGTTCTAATTATTTTAATATGTATCAGATCCTGTCTTTATCTACGTTGTTGATGCAATAACTGAAATCTTCACCAAGTTACCCACAGGTAATAGTTTAATAAGATAGTTTTTAGGACAATATATCATATGATTTGTAATATTTTAAAGGCAAACCAAAGGAATTGACACCGGTTATAATAGAAATATTGAGAATCCTTAATCAGAAACCTACAGGTAAATTTAATTATTATATTATATTATAAATTACTTAATTATTTACAAATATTAAAATAATATTTACAGGTACAACAGGCAGTGCTTTACCAATTATCCTGGAATTTATAGAGAAATTTGGACACCAAACACAAGGTTTCCATACTATTAAAAAAGTCTCACTAGTTTATACTTTCTAATACTTAATCAACATATTATGGTTTACAGAAGACATCACAAAAGCAACTCCTATAATTCTTCTAATACTAGATAAATTAGAAAAGCAACCCAAAGGTATCTTATTGCAAATAAATTTACTTAAATAAGAACAAAATTAATTGTTTTTTTCTAAACTATTTTCAGAGGTGTCAAAGGACTTGGCCCCAGTGATTGTAGAAATAGTAAAGACCATATTGGATACCCCAATAGGTATTTTTTTAAATGAAACAAAAACATTTAAAAAACATATTTGTAACAAAATTCTAAATAATTTTCCATTAGAAAATATCCAAGTGAAAATTCCAACTATTATAAACCTTATAAAGATCACTGGAGAACAACCACAGGGTGTACCAGAACAGTTAATTCCACTTATAATTGGCATAATAAAGGATATTATCAAGAAGCCAGAAGGTAAATTTATAATACAAACCATTCAATTACTTGTTAAAATACAAATTACAACTTTTGTTATTTCCAGAACCATCCAAGGATACACTTGACACAATCAAGATTATTATTGACACAGTTGGCCATATCAAACCAACAGGTATAATTTAAACTTGTATAATATTACTACATGCAATACTGGTATTTATATAGGTAAATAACATTTTGCAGAAAACCCCAAAAAGCTGACAGACATTGTCATTGAAATCATCAAAAATATCAATGAAAAACGAAGTATGTTCCAATTTTTAAAAATCAACTAAATTACATAAGTTTTCATTAATATTATTTTACAATTACAGACACTTCAAAGTCTTACTTGCCAATAGTGTTGGAAATTATAGACTTTTTTAAGAAAGAACCCAAAAGTATTTATACATTTAACTTGATAATTTAAATGCTTCCATATATATAATACAATTTTAAATTATTTTCAGTTCCAACCGATTTCACCATTTTCATTAATACAGTCATTGATGAAGTTGGTAAAGCACCAATTGGTAAGGATACATTTTAAACATTTTAAACATTTACAGTCATTAAATACAACAAATTATCCATTTTAGATAAACAGTTGCCACTGACCAGAACAACTCTGAAAATAATTGAAGCACTGCAAGACCTTTCAAATAGTATAAATTTAAAATAAACTAATCTTTATTCTCATATATTATATAAAAATGCACGTTTTTCTATATTAGACACACGTATTGAAATCTATGAAAAATTGAAGGATATTATTGACGCATTTGTGACAAAACCATCTGGTAATTACATTTAAATTCCTGATAAAGATTCTGCAAATTTCATATTTATGATTTTCTTTATATAGATAAGTATGATAAAATAATTCCATACATTCTGGAAATCATTTCTGATTTCAAGGACACACCTACAGGTAATTATTACATAAATAATTACAAATGAAGCTAAATTTAACAAATATTTTATATTTTCAGCCACAACTTCAAAGTTAATAGAAACAATAATAACATATGTTAAATCATGGGAAGAAAAGCCAATTCGTAAGTTGAATATTATAATGAATTTTTAAAATGCAATTATATGCAAAACTGCATTATTTTTATAGGACCTGATGTGCAGAAAACAATCATTATAATAATTGACCAATTTCCGGATCAGAAAAATGGTAAACACTATAAATTTTCCAAATATAATAAATATACATGTGATTAAAATGTTTCCCATTTACAGATCCAAAATTTGCAATTATAATAGACAATATTGGTGATATAATGAACAAGATTTCACCAGGTAAAATATAGTTTGCAAACCTTAGTGTAATATACATTTATAAGTAATTTAATAAAACCTATTTGTTTCCAGAAAAAATTCCTGAACTCACTACAGAAGTAGTTGAAATAGTGAAACACTTGATTTTGAAACCAACAGGTATACTGTGTTTTATTTATGATAGTAAGATATTTAAACTTATAAATGAAATTAAACCAATAGGAACTACAAGTAGTTTCTTGCCAATTGTTGTGAAATTTATTGAGACTTTGGGAAAGAAAGATAAAGGTAAGATTTACAAAAATAATTACAATTTGAAATATTTTAAATTGTAATAATAATAATATAAACTGTATTCTTAGAAACAATAGAGAAACTGACACCAATATTTATTGAAATATTGGATCAACTACCAAAGACACCTAAAGGTATATATTCTATAAAACTTTAGTTAACTTTATTCTAATACAAATTGTTTGAATTTAGAAACATCTACTGAGATTTCACCAATAATCATTTCCATTATTGAAAGCTTGCAAGATGTAACTGAAGGTAAAAATCCTTGAATACCTTAAATTTCAACAGCTATTTTAATTATACTGAACTTGAAAAAGCTCAATTACAATTTCCTAGACAAACGCAAAGATATTTTGCCAATAATAATCCAGATTCTGGATAATATCAGCAAACAACCAACAGGTAAATAAATAAAATCTTTTATAAATAATATAATTTCAATAATTTTATACAATTATTTATAGGGACAAAGCAACCATTGAAGAATATTATTGTACAAATAGTTGCGACCATAACAGGAAAATCAAAAGGTAATTTTATTACTAACATTATAACATAATAAAATAACCTAATTAACAAATATGTATTAATTCTAATAGAAACAAACATAGAGCTTCTTCCAATAATCACAGCAATTATTGATGATTTGGCAAGACAGAAAGAAGGTATTAATCAAACAAAACAAGCTAATGTTAATATATTTTAATATATAATATATTTTTCTGCAGGAAATCCAGATAAACTCACCCCAATTGTAATTGAATTGATTAAAACAGTCAGTGACCAACCAAAAGGTAAATATTTTCTTCACATCTAAAATCAAATTATACAATATTAATCATTTCAGACAAAATCAAGGAGTTCCTTCCATTGATTATTGAAATATTGGACTACTACATCAAGTTGCCAAGTTAGTTAATTTCCATTTAATTCACATAATTAGCATTTCTATTTATTTGAATAACATTATAACATATATTATAGCTCCAACAACCCAGGAAATAACTACATTACACATAATATTAAACAACATTGTTGATCAACCAAAAGGTACATTATTTTCATGTTCAAATGTAACTAAAATGTAACTATAATTCTCAAAATAAATGTTCTAAAATTGTTTTATTTTCTATATTTGTCACAGAAACCCAAACTCCACTTGTACTATCTGTCCTGGACATCATTAACCACTTCAGCAAATTACCAAAACGTATTTTTTGTCTTCAGAATAATTTCAATTTATTAATTTATTGTATTATACAATGAAACATTTACAATATACAGAAATTCACACCGAGGTGTTCCCAAGAATTGAAGATATAATAAAAGCACTAACAAAGAAGCCAACAGGTATATTTATTTGTTTTCATTTGTTTCATTTATTTTACATTCCAACAAAAATAAACTTCATTATATGTTGTTTTCAGATGCATATAAAATAATCATTCCAAAGGTTATTAACATCATCCAGCAATACATTGAAGATGAATCAAGTACAAAGTTAATTTGTGTTTTTTCAGTAAAGTATGTAATGATTTTAACAATTACATAACTTATTTACAGCAATTGGAACACCTGCAAATTTTATAACAATAATCGTAAAAACAATTGATGAATGGGTACCAACACCAATAAGTAAATTATTACTAAATTCACTTCATCCTGATTTCAATAATTTCTAAATAATTAAGATAATTTTCTTGTTTAGGTAAAGAAGTGACAGACATCAACAATAACATCTTTATTGCATTCCCTGACTTACAGAATGGTAAATAAATTAATCTTAATATATTTGAATGTGTAAACATATTATATTCACAAATTACAAAAAAGTTAAATGTGTTGTTTTATTTGTTTAAAACAAATTCATAGACTTCAAATTCATCTTCATTGTCAACTCTCTAACGGAAGTCCTTAATAAATTGCCCGAAGGTATGAAATGAAATTAACTAATTAATTAATAATGTTATATAACTTGAAAACAAATTATTTAGGAACGCCAACAACACTGCAACCAATTGTCATTGAGATAATTAGAAATATAGTTAACAAGCAAGGTAACTAAAATTCTTTATCAAATTATTAAGTATTTTCAGTGGATTTTAGTATAATTATGTTTATTTTATTCGATATAGTAAATCTTGTTCCCTTGGTGGTGAAAATTGTGGAAGAGTTGGGCAAACAGACTCCAGGTACAGAAACATTAATTACAATTTTAAATTAATTATGATAATTAAAAGTATTGATAACTGTCCACTACATAATGTAAACTTTATTTTTCTACAGCTGAAATTGAAAAATCAAAACCCATCATTCTGGAATTTATACTGAATTTCAAGACAAAACCAAAAGGTAATTAACTAAACCATCATATTAACATTTATAATCAAGATAAATAATTAATAATCAAATATTTGCAGATGACTGGAAAGTAACAGCACCATTGATAATAACCATAATCAATGAAGTAGTTAAAAGGGACCACGTTAATGGTGAACATAAATATATTTGCAATTAACTTGTTCATAATGCAAATATTTAACTAACTATAAATGATTTTTAGAAACTACCAAAGTATTGATTCCACTTATTGTGAAACTTCTTGAAGACACCGTTTTGAAGGAACCAACTGGTAAATTATCCACTTTGATAAATTGTTATAATTATTATTATTATTATTATTATTATTATTATTATTATTATTATTAATCATCATAATCACACCATTACTATTACAAATTTAGAAACAGTTGAACACATAAAGCCAGTTCTTATTTCAATAATCCTTGAAGAACTCAAAAAGCCAACGGGTAAATATATAATTAGAAATTTAATTCATTAATGTACAAGACACTAATCATAGTTTAAAATAAACAGAAACTTTAGAACAAGTTCTTCCTTACATTGTACTCATTTTGAAGAAAGTTGAACAGTTCCCTAAGGGTAAGTAGACAAAACTTTTTACACTTCTCTTTAGTCACATACATTAAAAATGTAATTATATTATTGCAGAACAACCACAAAAGATTATCCCACTAATTATCCAGCTATTGGATTATTTGAAGGATAAACCACAGGGTAAGTTACAATTAATTCATGTTTAAATTGCACAAATTATAAGTAAAATTGTTTGATTATAACAGAGAAGAAACCAGATTACATAGATGTTATACTGGAAGTCATCAAGCATTTTATTACCAAGCCAAGTGGTAATAACAATTCTAAACTAAAAACCTTCACAAAAAATTATATGGTTATTAGAATATTTAATATTGATATATACTTTACAAAAATCACAGGTGAAACTCCAGAAGAATATCCGGTTATAACCGTTATTATAGATGCTGTGTCACAGAAACCAAAAGGTAATAATTATAAGAATAATATCTGTATATATGAATTAAACTAATTAAACATTTACTACCTATCAGATAAACAAGTTCCACTTATTCTGGTAACACTGGATATTGTTGATAGCCTCAGCAAATTCCCAAAAGGTATGTCTTTATATATTAATACAGTTATTATTTTTAAAATAAACTCTAGAATATATTGAAAATATGTGTTTCAATATTTACAGAGGTCTTAGGGGAAGTATATCCACATATAACTGAAATAATAGAAGCCCTGGATAAAAAACCAATAGGTACAGTAAAACAATAAATCATATTTAGATTAATTTCATAAACTGATTAATATAACAACATTTCATGTTATATAGAATGGCTTGAAAAGATAGAACCTGGTGTACTGTACATCATTAATGAATACATTGAAGAACCATCATGTAAATAATATACATTGTAATAAGAGTTAGAAACATATAATCACATTGAAATTGAAATTTCCAGCTGTACCTGTGGCAGAAATCATCAAACTCATTATCGACTACATTAACAAATTTGTAAAATTGGAACCACGTAAGTGTTCTAAAACATTAATACCATATTTAAACTATTAATTTAATTTATTATGTACTTTCCAGGTCCAGAAATAGTCATTGAGATTAAAAAGATCAATGATGCCTTCCCAGATAAGCAAACAGGTAACTTACTATTAATTAATATATATAATGATATTGAAATTATTACAAAAAGATACAATTTTCGTTAATATCCTATGCAGACCCAAAGTTTAAAGTTGTTATAGATGCCATTACAGAGGATTTGAACAATTTGCCTGAAGGTAACTACATTATATTCTAAATTAATAATAATTATGATAGTTACATGTTTATAAATGTTATTATTGAAATAGGAAATGCAACAGCCATTACACCAATAATCATTGAGATTATAACACAATTAAACAAGCATCCAATAGGTAGATAAAACTTTTTAATTATACTGTAATATATTTTGTAATTACATAGTGTACATAGTTAAAACGAAAAACAATAACTGTGTTTTTCTTTATATTAAACAGGTATTGGAAATAAATTATACCTGATTCGTGAAATTGTGAAATACATTGGAATCAAACCAAAAGGTGATTAAATGGAAATTTTCTAAGACAATTTATAGTATAATCAGGTATTATAATTAAGTTTAACTTGACAGATACCATTGACAAAGCCACACCAATAATAGTGACCATCCTTGTCAATTTACCAACTCTAACAAAAGGTACATAATAAATTCTTGTATTATTCACAACAATTATTGAAAAATCAAATTCCATTAATATTATAAATTTAATCACATTTTTAATATGAAAACTAGGAATAATTAGAGATGAAGCTCCACTAATAATAAGCATAATTGACATCTTGAAGGATAAACCGACAGGTTTTTATTTTATACAATTAAGTCTACTTAATAAATTTCAAAAAATTTATATTTATATACTTTATTACAGAAAGTGGTCAAAAACTGATTCCCCTAATTACGAAAATACTGGAAGAATTGGCCAAAAAACCAATAGGTTTGTATGTGTGGATGTATTAATTTGAAATAATGTTACCTTTATAAATTTACATCTAGAAATAAAAAGAAATTCTTAAATGTACAATTTCAGGAACCTCGAAGATTGTAAGACCAATTGTAATCCAAATTATTGAAACTGTGTCCAAACATCCAGAAGGTTTGTTATAATTATAAGTAATCGTAATTATTTGATAATGTAATAGCTATATTTTAAATATTTTATTATAATTTTCAGCAATAAGTCCAGAATTGTTTTCTGTTATTCTTGAAATAATCGACACCATTTCTGATCTGCCTCAAGGTAATTTTACATTTCTTAATTTACATTTCTATAATATACTACAAATTTAATGAAATGACAAACTGATATTTCTAAACTGGGTTTTTATTTTTCGTTCAATTTCTATAGTTTCAGTTGTAAAACTGACACCACCTGTAGAAAAAATATTGGAAACTCTACTGAAGAAACCACAAAGTATTTATTGCATATAATATAATAATATAATAATTACACTTAAATTCTCATATATTAATCATTCATTTTGAAATTTAGATACATTGCTTAACTACTTGCCAGTTATCTTGGAAATACTAGACCATTTCCGTCAAGATACTGACAGTAAGTTATTACAAATACATGGTTTGCCGATTTTTTAAAATATACTAACAATTAGAACAATTTTTTTAGAACTTGTCCCGTTTGTACTTGAAACAATTGAAATTCTGATAAATGAGACTGAATCAGTGCCAAAAGGTAAAATAAAAACATGTTTCCAACAAAAATATAAACTTACAATTGTTATTTGATTCTCTATAGAAAAACAAGTACCTCTAGTCCATGCCATTCTACAAATCATTGTAGAATTTGAAAAATTGCCATTGCGTATGTATTCTATTCATAAACATACAATAAATTAGTGAAATATTAACTTTGCCACAACTTGTAAATTAATCCATTTATAGAAACTCATTTGCTGATTTTACCAAGACTTAAAGAAATCATTCAAGAACTGTCCAAAAAGGAACCAAGTATGAAATTACAAATGTTAATCATTGGGCACATAAAAACTTGTAATAAATCACTCTCATATTTATAATACTAAATTACAATTAATAGCATCAATGTAGAATTGCACCATTATAAAGTTTGTGCAGAAAATTTGAAACCATTAGATGAAATTAGTGCCCATTGGTTAAAAATAAGTTGAGAAATTGAAATATTAACCTTATTATTTCTTTATATAGTTGAATCCTGGGATAAAATAGTTTCTCGTGTTATTGTGTTCATATCAGAATTCTCAGAAAATCCACAGGGTAAATAATAATGCTATATACTAAGTTGTAATAATTCGACCCAAAATATTACAAAATATTTTTTTTGTTATTTCAGCACTTGTTTCAGAACTTATTAAAAAGATCTTACATGTCATTACCACCTCGGTTCACAAACCAATTCGTAAGTCCCTATACTATTTCCCCATTTCAAATTATAAACACTTGGCTAATGCTAATATATATTATTTAGGCCCTGATGTACAACTAGTTATTACTATTATAACTAAAGAATTTCCAAAAGAAAGCACAGGTATATAATCAGAATATTTTACCTGCAATGTTATATGTAATAATAACCAATTCTTATATATAATACATTTTATGATCATAGATAATACTTTCAAATTTATTTTGGATCAAATTTCCGAAATTCTAAACAATCTACCTGAAGGTATGTATTTAACAATTACTTTACTCATTAAATTTCTTACATTGAACTGGTAAACAATAAGGGATATACTATACAAACATTTATTGTAATTCAAGGAAAACCTGAGAAACTTACCCCAATCATTCTTAATATCCTCAAGACATTGAATGCAAAACAAACAGGTAAAAACATAGAAATTAGAACAGTAATATTATCAAATATTATATGTATGAATGCTGGAATTTATAATATTATAGGAACAATACAAGCCCTTCTTCCAGTTATTACAGCTTTGATTAAAGAACTAGGTGAAACACCAGAAGGTATGTTAATTAATATAAAAATGTTTAGCAATTAAATTGTCAATTATATAATTTTTCTATAACTATTTGTTCCAGAATATGTCCCAGATGCAGCTGAACTTACAGTTGAATTCCTAAACCAATTACCCAAGAAAATTAGAAGTAAGACAGATTTAATAATCTCCATTAATATACTAGAAAGATTATTAAATTAAGCATAAACGAATGATGCAATTCAATTTTTGCAGGGGTTTGGCACAAAGTTATTCCAGTTATTGAAGTCTTGTATGACAAGGTGTTAAAGGACACAAAAGGTAATAAAATAATATAATAATGCATGTAATTTGCAATAAATGTTCTACTATTGTTATTTATGTACATTTTTATTTAACAGAAACAACACATTTATTGTTACCATTATTGGTGCAAATTCTTGACCATGCAAGTGACTTGAAAAAAGGCAAGTATATATAGAAATATATCTAAGTAAATAAATAAGAAAGCAAACAAATATGGATAAAGTGGAAAACATTTCTCAGAAAACCTGTTATTTGTTTTCAATATGGAAGTTACATTTTCCAGATGCATGCACTAATAAATAAATATAATTCACATTTTAAGGTGTTCCATCAAACTGGAAAGATGTTTATGTACATCTGGTGGACATATTACAAAAGAAACCACAAGGTACAATAAAGAAACAAATTTCAAGGGAACTCATTGAAGTTTCTAATAATAAATACATATATAGCTAAATTATAATATTCACTTAATAATCATACTGTATTATAAAACTTGTGACAGATACAAGAGAACCAGTCCTTACAGTGATTTTAAAAATCATTTCTGAAATTGCCACACCTGAAGGTATTAAATATTAATAATCCTATATTATGCATTTAAAAATATTAATCATTGAATTTGTTTTTAGCAAACGTACAAAAATGGGAACCTTTAATTGTGGCCTTTACTGAATATTTGTCTGACAAACCCAAAGGTAAGAAAACATTTCCAACAATTCTAAATTTAACAGTTTTGTATTTTAGGAACATTTAAAACAATATGTTAATTCTGATTTCAGAAAAATACACCGAATACACCAAAATTTTGTTTGAAATCATCGAACATTACAAACCTACGACCACAAGTAATTATTTTAAATTAGTTAACTTTTCATTTTCTGTACCTCAAATTCCTTTTTTTCTTAGAAATTACTCCACAAATTATCAAGTTTATACCATCTGTCATTGATGCAATTCTAAGTGAACAAGATGGTAAATGCAATTTTCTTTAAACTAATGTATTTATAGGAAATGTGGTAACTTTTATAAAAATTATGTGAAATATTTCAGACAAAAGATCTTCACTGACAAGAATAATTTTGAAAATAGTTAATAAACTTTCCAAATTACCTGAAGGTATTTATAAGCTGCTTAATATCACTTCAAACTAAAACTATTTCATATAACACATGCAAAAATGACACTTTTTATTTTATTAATAGTAACCCATGAGCAACTATACCCACTAATATCGAAAATTGTCATTGAATTTGGAAAGAAACCAACAGGTAATGTTTTTATATAAAAATTATTATACAAAACATTTATTACATTTCTTAAATTCTAATACAGATACGTATGACAAGATTATACCAAATATTTTGGTTAAAATCAGCGAATTTTCAGAGGATCCAACAGGTGAATAAAACTATTTTGTTATAACATCAATATTATATTTACAACTAATCATTATTTTCCAGGAAATCCTGAGAAATTAATTACAATTATAATCGATGACATTTCAAAATGGGAAGAGAAACCAATAAGTAACTTGCTTATTTTTCAAACGTTTACAATTGTAAAAAGTTTATTATATAAACTTGTATATTTCAACTTTTAGGAAAAGATGTACAAATTGTAATTGATATAATTGCAAAAGAATTCCCCAATGAAGATATAACTTTCACTGTGGTACTGCAGAAAATAGGAGAATTTTTGAACAAGCTACCAGAAGGTAATTTTTGTAATTGGAATAATCAAAATTTATTTATATAATGAAAAACATATTTGTTGTATATAATAGGAAAACCAGAAACCTTGCAACCTTTTATTATTGAAATCCTTAAGAAAGTAAATGAACAACCAGGTAATACCAATATAAAACACTACTAACAAGAAACATTGAAATAAGTAAATAACATTTTGTTTTTGGAAATAATTAAAGGAACTGCAACTAGAATTTTACCATTACTGTTACTTATTTTTGAGAATTTGGGAAACCAACCAACAGGTAATTAATTAATTAAATAATCTATTTGGAGAAATAACAATATTTTGAATCAAATATATCAATTCCATGTTCTAGAAAAAGTGAAAGAAACTTTGCCTATTACCTTCATTGTTCTTGAAGAATTGCAAAACCAGTTACCAAAACGTAATTATTTTTCGATTAATCACATTAAATATAAATTTCATCTCTTTAATAATCATTGTCATTATGTTTCAGCTTCCCTGAATAAACTTGCTGTACTTATAGTTGATATTATTAACTCACTTGTTGGAAAACCATCAGGTATACTATTACATACATTTCCAAAATAACTTAATCATGAATAAACTCATATTAAAGTATTTACGGTTATGTAGAAACTGTTGACAAAGCATTGCCATCCATTGTTATAATACTTGACATTGTTAGCCAACAACCAGGAGGTAAATAAAACATTGATTTCAATAACATTTTATAAAATGACATTATGTTTTACATTTACAAAAAAATAGGAACATCTGATCGATTAAGGCCCTTAATTCTGGAAATTGTTGAATCATTGCAGAATATTCCAGAAGGTAGTTTTCACACATTATTTATCATAATACCTGATAATACTATGTAATCAATGTAATCAAGGCCTTGATGTTATAAACCATAATTCCCATTTCCAGAAAATAAAATCCATACCATTGAGGCTTTTAAGATTGTCATTGAATATTTGGGAACAAAGACTCAAAGTAATTCAATTAACATAATACAATAATTATTTAATTATATATAATTAATCTCTTTCATAAATAATTACAGCTTTGCCAAAAGAAGCAATCAAGTTTGTTGTTGTACTAGCAGAAACATTGGGCAAACAACCACAAGGTTTAAATCTAAAATTTATTTATTTTAAATACAATTAAAGTGTTTAATAACTGAAATTGTAATTACAGAGGAGTTGAAAGATAATGTAGCAGTTGTTATTGAGTTTATTGACTATGTACTCAAGAATCAACCAGGTAATAAAACTGTTACTTAATATTTATTATAGTATTTAAATAAACACAATATTCCCATTGGCAGACACAAACACGATTATCTTATTGGAAACCATATACAAGAATATCGTACAGCAAGAACAAGGTAAATATTTTAATGATAACCATCTTTGTCTGTTTTACTCATTGAATGTTATATTTATAGACAATAGAAGACCACTGACATTAGTTATTTTGGAATTAATTGATATTCTGCCCAAAGGTAACTTTTCCTATTTTTAATTAATTTTATATAATATACAAATGTTAATCTTACTTTAGATAAGTTGCAAGAAGTTACTTCACTGTTAATAGAAGTAATAAAACATTTGGCAAAGAAACAAGTTGGAACAGGTAAATTACTTTGATAAATTAAAAATCATTAACTTGTAAAAAGTTTTTAACTATAAAAATTTCCAACATTTTCACAGATGTATTTCAAAAAATATTACCTGGAATTGAAGTGATAATTTACGACTTCTTGGACGATCCAACGAGTAAGTTATATAATTAGTAATTACATTTATAACAGAATAGTTTAACAATTAGTAAAATGTATTTAATATTTCAGCTGACTTCACCAATGTCATCAAAGCAATTATTAAATATATTGATGAATGGGTTCAAAAACCAAGAAGTATGAAAAATACCTTTATAATACCTTACAATATAAGAACAGAGTTTATAATATTTCTCTACATATTAATTTCTATGTATAGATGAAGGCACAAGATTGGCAATTGAATTCATTTTGAAACAATTCCCAGAAAAGGAAAATGGTAAATACAATTGTATAATTTCACATGTTCTATATTTAATTAAAATATACAATTGGAAATTAAATGATAACATCCTTTTCATTCTCATTTCTTATTTTATTTTTCCAGATCGACGATTTACTCTTATTATTGATGACATTGGAAATAAATTGAATGAGCAACTTGAAGGTAACCAATCTAAAATGTATTACAAAACTAGTTTAAATATATAATACAAAATATTTTTAATATAATAGGAATTCCTGGAGATTTGGCACCTGTAATTGTTATTCTTTTGAAGAAGCTGGACAGGGAACCAAAAGGTTTAACAATTAATATAAATATAATTACAACTGTTCAATTGCTAATATAACTTATAATTTAATTAGGCACAACTAAAAATGCAGTTCCACTAATTCTTGAATTAATTGACACACTTGCAAAACAGCCAAAAGGTAAATAATGTTAATTAAATAAGATGTTAATAATTCCTAACAAACTTTGTTTGTATTTGTAGAAAATTATGAAAAAATCACTACAATACTGTTTGCAATCATTTCCAAACTAAACAAAACTCCACAAGGTAATTAATCCCATAAATCTAGAAACAATTTGCATTGAATATATAAACTTTCCATATCTTTTATAGCAACTTGGAAAGAAACTGCAACATTTGTGTTACAAGTTGTTGTTGATTTATCGAAAAAACCTGATGGTTTGTAAACTATTCCAAAGAAATAATACAATTGTAAAAACCTTTTATAATTTTACATTTATATTTTTTCCAGCAAAAACAACTGAAATCCTTCAATTTGTATTAGAGATAATAGACAAAGTGAACAACTTGCCTAAAGGTAAACTATATACATTTAATTAAAGTGAATCATAAAACTAACTAATTAATTCATTGTGTTAATTAGGAACATCTACAAACTTGAGACAATTCCTCATTCAAATTATTGACCAACTTGACACAAGAACCAAAGGCATAGAAATTTACAAATGCACTTATGTAGTTATACTTATCACTAATTAACAATCAACTATTTGACATTTTTCAGAAACAAACGAAAAATTAATACCTGGAATAAATATTATAATTGACATTTTATCCAAGAAACCAACAGGTAATTAAATAATTATGCCAATTTTCTCAATGACTTAAATTATTAAAACCAAACTTTCTGTGTACTTAAAGATGTTCAAAAGAAAGTTACAAATTTCTTGGTGCAGTTTATCAATGATGTGTCTAATACAACACAAGGTAAGGGTTTATATATTATGAAATTACTAATATTTGTTATAATTTACCATTGCTGTTTATTTCTTATATAACAGATATAAAGAAGTTTGTTATTATTTTGGATGATGTTATTAATTATATTGGAAGGCAAACTCAAGGTACAACTTTTATTGTAATTTCGTTTACAATACAGTTAAGTGTATTAATTTCACTTTATAAATTTCAAAACAGAACCAGACAAACAAGTAACTGATATAGTTATACTTGTTATTAAAATCATCGGTGACCAACCAATTGGTAAATATTAATATAATATGTCCTTTATTAAACTTAGTTTAATTTTTACAATTTATAAATGTGTATTTTATTATAATAGAAAAACAGCATCCTTTAGTTCAAACTTTCCTGGAGATTTTGGATTCAATTCTAGTACAATTGCCAAAAGGTAAAATATACAATTCAAAAATTACACTAATCATTTTATTATTATAATAATAATACATAAAATTCAAACAGATGCCCAGTATGTAATTATCAATGTATTACCTGAGGCCATCAAGCAGATAGCTAACAAGACAGAAGGCAATTAGAATAACAATTCTAATGCATTTATTATATTAATTAGAATATATTAATTAATTTAATTATAACAATTTACAGATGAAATCAGCAAAATTACTTCTTCAATTTTACGAATTATATTCGAGATCAAGGAAGATCCAACTGGTAAAAAATACAATGTTTTCTAATAAATTTATTATATAATACAATGTTTTTATTTAATAATTTTCAGGTTTTGATCCAGCAACGTTCCCCCAAACACTAATTGTAATCATTAACAGCTGGAAACTCAAGCCATTCAGTAAGATTTATATTAGTATAAACATACATTTAATACTATAATCTGCAATTTTAATTATTTTTTAGGCGAAGAAGTTACAACAGTGCTGAATAAGATCTCTGAACAATTCCCTATTCTAGCAAAAGGTATTTTCTAGTTAAACTACTTATGTTATTTCAATGGCATTAATCCATAAATATTTAACCATTTTCAGAAAGAGAATTCCAATATGTTCTTAATGAAATTGGAGAAGTTCTCAATAAATTACCAACAGGTAAGTGCTCATCTGATTTTTGAAAACCTTAATTATCAATTCCATATTTCAAATACATAATTCTTTATGATTATATGTATTATAATTTCAGGAACACCAACCGATATTTTAGTTAATATTATACAAATATTCCAAAAGTTTGGCAGCAAACCATATGGTATAACAATAAACATTATAATTAAGAAATGTTTTTACTGCCACAAATATAATTCCAAATTACATTAATAATATTACAGGAACATTTTCAAGTGCATTGCCAATCGTTTTGGGTGTTATAGAAACTTTGGGAAATAAACCTCAAGGTAAAAACAAACTTCTATATACCTGTATATGTAACATTATTCTTCAAAAATAGTCTCATATTTTACAATTTCAGATAAACGTATACCATACTTGGTTACTGTCTTTGAGGTGATTAGTGAAATTCCCAAGAAGACCAGAGGTAATAAGAATACAACATTTACAAATATAAGTCCAATATATACTTTACATTTTTGCTTCAAATATTTTCTGTTATTATTAAGAACAATGGAAAAAGGAAGCACCATTGTTGGTACAACTTATTGATGCTGTTAGCAAAGCACATGAAGGTATAATATTATAACATCTAATTATACCATTCTAATTATATCATACTAATTATATCATTCTAATTTAACATTTGAAATCAAATATTAGGAGCAGAGAAAGATTTGGTGCCAATAATCTTGAAGATTTCAGAAGATGCTGTCAAACAACCATCCAGTAATTATTAATTATATTTATTCTACATAAATATTTACTGCAAATACATATAAAATAATCCAGAATAAAAATACAAATATGTTATTTCTTAGGTCATGTCTATCCTGTTGTTGTGGACATTGTTAACTTCCTAACACTGAATACTAAAGGTATATTTTCCTTTTTTATTGAATATTTAGAACTTCAACCATTAATACTTATTAAATTTTCATGTTTTCCAGAGGATAATGAAAAACTATTGCCATCAATATCAGCAATCATTGAATATTTGTCCAAGAAACCACGTGGTATGTTATGAATACTTTAATTCACAATAGAACTATTACATAACATAACTGACCAATCACACAATATTTTGTTAAAATTCAAGATGTTCCTGACAAAGTTAACCAGATTGTTATTGTCATATTGTCAAGTCTTCGTTCTAAACCAAAAGGTAATTTAATTAATTTTTTTAACTAAGATAACTTTTGGAAATTACTGATAGAGGAAATTACTAATGTAGTTATAATTATCAAATTTCAGACGTCATCATTGACTATTTGCCAACTATTTTTGCAGTTATAGATTATTTCAGCAACAAACCTAAAAGTAAGTTCAAGTTGTAATTGGAAATACATTTACATAATTCCAAACAATATAAATAATACATTTTATTTTCGTTATTTAATATAGTAACTTCAATAGACACTTTACAAACAATTCAAGTAATTGTAGACCAAGTAGGAAATCAACCAAAAGGTCAGTAAAAAAATATTAAAAATAGATTACTGTTATAAATAACTATACTTTTCTAATCTGTCTTAAATTACATTTGCAGACAAACAGACTGCAATTTTGAAAACAGTTTTGGAGATTCTACAAGCCACAATTGATTTACCAAAAGGTTTGTATTGTAACACATTTAAGTCATTCATCTACAAAAATAGTTTAATTTCTTATAATAACTGCAATTTAATATTTCCAGATATCCGAATACAAATTACATCCAAATTCTCAGAAATAATCAGCTATTTGGGAGAGAAACCTGCTGGTACATAAATACAATCATTTATTAAACTTTCTATGTTCCATATTATTTTAATTTATTGTAATCAATATAATTTTTAGAATCCTATAATAAAATACTGCCCAACATCTTAATCCTAATTCTGGATTACACACAAACTCCTCAAGGTAACTGTCATTCATTTGGACTAGCATTTTAGTATATTAGTACCTATAACCATGAAGATTATTATAATTTTGTAATTGTATTTTGCAGAGGATCCAACAGCATTGATTAATGCAATCTTGAATTATATTGTCACATGGAAGCCCAAACCAATTCGTAATTAATTATATTACACTTTAAATTTAATTTAAATTAGCAATTAGAACAGAACTATAAAAGTTTACACGTGGTTTATTTTTAATCCAGGTGATGATGTAAAACTTGTAATAGAGTTCATTGTCAGTCAACTTCCAGAGGAATCAACAAGTAAAAACATAAATTTCATAATTTTCTATATAGTACATGGGAATGACAAATTGACAAAAACTTTTAATTGTTTTCAGATGTTAGATTTGTGATTATAACTGATGCAATAGCTGATGTATTGAATAAATTGGAACCAAGTCAAACTTCACAATTGGGACCAATAATAGTTTTCTTATTGCAACATTTGTCCAAGGAATCCCATGGTAACTTCAAATATTTCTAATCATTTTTATTACATTAGATTTATATTCATTTTCAATGAAAATGTCTTTATGTTTTTATAATAATAGTAAAACCACAAACTATTCTACCACTAATTTTGGAAATAATCAGGGATTTAGGAACTAAACAAAATCCAAAAGGTATATTTGATCATTATGCAGTTGAAACTTTATTACATATTGTAATACGGGTTATAAAACATATTACCGTGTTAATATTACATACAACAGTTATTTCTTTAAATAATAACAACCATATCATTAAATTAGACATTGAAGAATCATACTTGAAAATCATCTTTACAATTATTGACAATGGAGGCAAAAGACCAGAAGGTAATTTTAATACACAAAAATACTATAATTTGCAATAATATACACATGTTACATGTAATATACTGTAAAACAGGGGAATGGAGAGAACTGACACCATTTATAATTGCTATTACAAACTACCTCGTAAAGACTCCAGGTGCTTTATTATTATTAATAATAAAAATTAATTTTACACAACAAATTTCATATTCTGTAATTCCAATTTTTATTTGTTCACAGAAGAAACAAAAGAATCAATTTTCCCAATAATATTTGAAATAATTAACACACTTGCTAAAGAACCAACAGGTAATAAAATCAAAAAATTCAATTTAAAACAATAGTAATATTATATTACATTACATTACATTTAATTAGAGAAATTAATATGCATTTTTATTACAGGTTCAACAGAAAAAGAAACGCCTTTATTAATAAGAATCATAGACATAATATCAACAAAACCCAAAGGTATTTAAATATCTTACTACAATAGTTTGAGTTTTTAATGTAGTAATCTATAAATATTTTATTTGCTTTTCAGAAACAATAACTGCAATTCTTCCAATTATAATAGAAATAATAGAAAACTTGGACAGGAAAGAAGGTGTGTTATAATATATCAGTAATTTATAGGAACATAGTACATATAAATACAATTAAATATTCAACATTTCAATTTCCAGGCAATATCTCTGAAATATTCTCCATTATTATTGAAATCGTTGAAACACTTTCTAAGGAACCAGCAGGTATTTATTTACAACAATATTTTCCCTAAAAACTTGGAAAAATTGAAAATACAACTTTACTACTTCATTGTCAGAATCTATACCGAAATACTCAGCAATTGTAAAAATAATTATTGATCACTATGGCAAATTACCAACAGATATAGGTTTGTATAAATGTAATTATAGTTATAGGAAATATGACTATACATGTATTTATAATTCAAAATACTTCATTAATTTAAGATGTCCAACGAATAATTCCTGTCATAAGTGTCATCATTCAAGGAATTGGAAAATTACCTAATGGTAATAATTAGCAACATTAACTTTGACAGAAACATTTTAATAATACTATATAATTAATTTCCTATTTAGACAAACAGATTCCAGTCACCGAGGCAATTTTGAAAATTGTTGATAAATTCATCAAGTTGTATGTTATAGGTAAACTATACATTTTGAAAATATACTTACTCCATTAATAATATAGTAATTTCTAATATAATACTTAACTAATAATATTAATTATCTAGATCCTTCAATTCCTGACATAATCAGTGCAATAATTGTTCATTTGGGAGAAAAACCAACTGAACATGTCAGCAGGATAACAGACTATGTTGTTGAATTTATTTGGGAATTTGCCCAAAATCCTTCAGGTAAATATGTTTAAACAGTTTAAACTAAATTAGTATTCTAATAACATTTCTAAAATAAATATTTCACATAATTTAACAGGTCAACTGCCTGACTTGAAACAACAACTACTGGAATTTATTGACAAATATGCCCCAAGCACACTCTGTAATTATTACAAAAAGTTACAATTTTAATAAACCTCATTATAACCGTTTTATTTCAGCTCCTGAAGTGGAACAAGTCAAGCAAAGTTTAATCCTGGTTTTTGTGAAAGAACAAATACGTAAACTAATATTTCATAGATATATAATATTTCCATTGTTAAGTACTATGTTTAAAGTTACCTTTTCCACAATTAGAAAAACGGCTCCTATTCATTATTGATGAAATTACCGAAGTACTGAATAAATTCCCTGAAGGTATTTTAATACTTTATACTACACCAGTCCTATTTAAAAATAAATAAATTAATAATTAAATAATTACCATTATTTATTAGGCATTCCAACAGCTATTACACCAAGTATAATACAGATTTTAACTTACTTGGAAAGTAAACCCCCAGGTAAAAATTACTATTTTCCTATTTAGTTCTCCAATTGATATCAAAAAAATTAATAAATGTAATTGATATATTTAAAGGAACAACTAAACAGCTTCTACCTCTTGTTCTTGAATTCCTACCATTACTCATGGATTCCACACTGGGTAATTAAATAATCCGTATTTTTATAAATATTATTACACAAATAACTCAATAATAACAAAGAATATTACATTGCATAGAAACTCGTTCAAAAGCTATTTCAATTCTGTTTGATATCATTGACATCTTGATCAGAAAGCCAAAGGAAGGTCCATTCAAATATATCTTAATTAATAAATACACAATTTATTATCATTATATTTACTGAAATTTATGGTTTTAAAACTTTAAACTTTCTAATATAGTATCAGTTAAACCCATTGCTACGGTGATAGTTGAAATAATTCGAGATCTTGTTGAAAAACCGAGAGGTAATTTATTTAATTTACTTCATTCAATTACTTATAAACTGCAATATTTAAATATATTCCAATGCATATTCTAATTATAAATACTGACTTACATAGCTGCAGAACCAGAATTGTTAAACATACTTATCAATGCATTGTATGACAAAGACAATGGTGAGTTTATCACAATTATTTATAAATATTACATATTGTTACAAAGTATACATATTTATATAATACATATAATAACTCTTATTATTTATTGAACAGAAATTTTCAAAATTGTGATTCAACAACCAAAAGGTAATAATTTAAGATTATATAACATTATTTTAAGGTAAATCTATTTCATATGTTCATTGATTTTGTTTTATTTTTCAGAAAAACTACAGCAACTGGTTCCATTTGTTGTCATTATATTTAATGACATTGGTTCTTTACCAAACGGTAATTGTAAATTGTCAGCTAATTATAATGTACAATTCCTATTAATTAATTAATTAATCACTGTATTTTCAAATGTGTCTCTTTAGATGTTGCAAACAGAACATTGGAATTAGCCATTCAAGTGATTGAAATAATAACTGATCCCATTAAAGGTACTATTAATATATAAAAGCAATATTTCCAATAATATTAACACTGATTTTAAATCAATTTTATTTTTGCAGCAATCCCTACAAATTATTACCCCATCACACTTGTCTTGATCAAAGAAGTTGAAAAAGAGCCTGTTGGTATGCATTACATTTCATTATTAACTCTTTAATAACAATTAACTTCGTCAATATAAATTGTAAAATCAACAATTCTTATAACAATATAGATAACCAGAAACAAATCATGCAAGCATTAATAGAAGTCCTTTCTCAATTGTCCAAACTTCCAACATGTAAGGGATTACAGTTTACATATATGGTTATTAAATTACAATAATATTAACTATATAATTAAATACATTTAGCAACACCTGAAAGGTTGCTACCAATTCTATTGAATGTTCTTCACCGTCTTTCAAACTCCAAACCAGGTAATATAGAAATTTTATATTCAAATATTTTGTTGCTGTATAAATTTAGAATTGATCCCAATTAATATTTTGTTTTAAAGAAAATTATGGCACAATTACAATACAGATTATAAACGTCATTAATCAAAATCCAACCGGTAAGTACTGTGATTTTAGTTTGTTTGTAATAAAGCAAAGAAACAATGAATCCGAACTGTTATTTTTTAACTTTCCAATAGCTGATATAGACATCATCTTTAATCTAATCCAAGAAGCACTTAAAGGTAAATATATTTTTCATATTTACAATATTTAACAATTGTAATAATTCATGTGTGCAAATTACAGAAAAGGAAGTTTTCCCAGAACTAGTTAAAATTTTGGTTGAATTCCTAACCAAAAATCCAACTCGTAATTATATAATTTACATTACATTTATTATTATATATTATTGATTGCATTTATTTTATTTATTATTCTATATCAACAGCTTCTACTGATTTCCTAATTGAGATAATAAAAAGCCATGAAGATACATTCCAAGTGGAATTTGGTAAATTATAGTATCACTAATATAAAATTTTGAAACATCTCTAATATACCCATTGATTAATTATAATTCATTAAAACTTACTTGTTATTATAGAAAACAACAAAGACCTCATTGAAACTTTCCAAATTATTTTCACTACATTATCCAGATTACCAGTCGGTATGCAAACAAATACTTAATTACTTTTCAAATGCCTTTCAATTACCTTTCAATTACAAATTACTTAATTACATTTCAATTACAGACAAACTAACAGAGTTGCAGCTATTCATTGAAAAACTGATAACTTTCATAATTACACAACAACCAGGTATATTACTTACAATTACACATTGAAATAATAATAATATAGGAATATTGGCTCTATATTTTTAATGTAAATACTTTAATTTATAGGAACTGGAAAAGATCTTCTTCCTTTAATCATCGAATTAATTAATAATGTAGGACAAATCACAAGTATGATTTTAAATATCAATTAACAACTTCACAATTACTGTAATAACATAATAAGAAATTACAAATGTAATGTAATATTATTTCCAAAATACAGCTATTGATGTTAAAAGTGTAACACACTTTGTCATTGAGATTCTTGGAGCTTTTGATGACAAACCAAAAGGTGAATTTATATAATAATAAGAGGATCATTCTAAAAGTTATACCATAAATTTTAAAAACTCTTATAAAACAGCTATTTTATAAATTCAATACTTTTTCTACAATATTCTATGGTAAAACATTTGGAATGATTCTTGTAATTAAATTTACAAAGCTGCATTATACTAATTACAATTTTTAATTTTATACATAGAAACTATAGATAAACTAACACCTCTAATCATTTCAATACTAAATAAAATCCCAGAACGAACATCAGGTAAGAATTAATTCCTAATTTGTTATTGTATTATAATTATAATATATTTATCCTAAACTGAAAACAAAATACGTTTTTGAAGGCCACTATCCGGAAATTTCTATACGCATTATTACATTCTTTGCAGACAAGCCAGAAGGTTATTTAATGTTTTAAGAGATTATATACATAATTTAATATATATGCACCATGTAATAATAATTTTTAATATGTTTATTATTTCCAGAACTTGACCCTCAGTTGCTAATAGACATTCAACGTTTGATCGATACCTTATACAAACTACCAACAGGTGTCTATCAATAATAAATTATTACAATTGTTAATTAACAATACTTATATAAATGTACTAATTATTTTTCTACAGATAAACAAAAACAAGTAACTCAAATTATTATTGAAATCGCAGAGGAAGTTTACAATCTTCCAAAAGGTTATAAAATATATATTTTTGGAAATATAGAAATAATTACAATATTAATTATACTTACAAACAACATTTTTAATTTATAGAACAACGACCAAACGTCATTAATTTCCTTATTGTGATTGCAAATACATTGGGATCATCACCTACAGGTATTATTTCTCATAATAACTATATGTTTATTTTTCTCCAATATTAATTACAAACTAAATTGCAATTTAAGTAATATTTCCAATTAAAATTTCAGATATATACATTGATGTTGTCAATGGTATACTGGAAATAATAGGAAATCTGGAAGAGGATACAAAAGGTTTTTAAACACATTATATTCCAAAACTGTACTAATTACCAAAAATCTATTCCCATATTAATATGTTACATAACAATTCACATATTTTTCAGAAACAATCGATACAATTTCCGAGCAGATAATCCAACTAATATTTAATTGGGTAGTTGTTCCAAAGGGTGAGATTTTAAACTAAAATAAATTATATAGTACATTGAATTAGAAACTAATTATTACTTCATTATTGGATTGTTAGAAAGAGATACACTGGGTCTTTATGTTAGCAAAGCTTACATTGGTGGCATTCAACAAGGTAAGACTTTTAAAACAAATATTCTATTATTATTACTGTGATTCATTCCAAAAAACATAACAATTAATTAAATATTGCTTCAATAGGTCCACAATTTATAAATGTTACCATTGGATTCGGAACTGACACTGTACCTGGAGGTGGAGGTTAGAAATTCACCATTATTATAATTAAAAATACAATATATAATTAATTCAATTAAATTTCTTGTTTACATTACAGGAGAAATACTGAATTCTTTCTTAATTAATCTGGAAGATGTCATCAATCTTGCTGGTTAGTACCTTTTATTAATTACTATATACATAAAGAAACATTTGGAAATTATTCTTAAAATTATTATACAGATCCTGGTTATACCTGGTTTTTGTATTACATAACAACACTAAGAAAAACTGGACCCAAAGGTAATTTTTCTCTACACAATTTTCAATGTAATTGATATTAATAATTGTAAGCATTATTTTTAAGGAATAATGCATGTAAATTATATAAGTTTAACATTTTTAAATATCGAATTGCATATTTCTAACTTTAAAAACAAATTTTGCAGGTGATAGACCATCAGTCTTTAAGATAACTTTCGACCAAGACCTTTTCCCAGGTAAATAAAAATTTAAATTAAATAGTATGTAAATGTATTCATATTCTTGGAATCAATAACAGAATTAACTGGTATTTCATTTTGGAAATTACAGGAACAACAAGGCCAGTTTCAACTGTAGTTGATCTTGATGAATTACTACAAGGAAAACTTGAAAGTAAGTTCATTAATTTATTATAGTAATTGTTATATTAATGAAATATAACTGGAATAAAATATTCTTTCTTATAGTCATAAGTCTAAGAACATTGGATACTTCAATTGCCCAATTATTCCAATTCTACAACCAACCATGTAAGAAATTATTCCCATTTTAATTACACCTTCATTATTTCTAACAAAACTAATTAACTTACAAATTATGTATATTTTCTACAGTTGATGTTCATGATCTGATTACAAATTTCATGAGTTTGTACAATGCACTGATAGAAGATCCCGAAGGCAGTTAGTAAAATCTGACATAATTAAATATAGTATCAAGTTTGGTTATAATTTAATATATTCCTTCAATTCTAACATTTATCTTCATTAACTATTTACAGCTGAAGGAACACAATTCCTGGTTTTCCTTAGAATTCTAACTGGAATTTCCACTGGAGGTAATAATAAAACAATAATATATATGTAATGTCACTAATGGACCTTCACTCATATAAATATATTTGACAAAACAGCCCTACAAAATGTTGTCATTAGACCAGATGGTAAGAAATTATTAATTCATGTTATGTATAATTTCTTAAAACATTATCATAATATTAATGACATTATAAATTTGTAGTTTTTGAACTCGATGGACAAAGTATTGATATCCAGCTATATTGGGACAAACGAAGTATAAATAAAGTTATTCTTTATTAAAATATTATATAAAATTAATATAAATTCATTCATTTTTAGATAAATACTGGGGAAATGAGATTTTTGATATTGATGTTGACAAAGTGGGAATACCTGGACCAATTGGTAAGAGATTTCAATTATATTAAAGGATTCAAACACAATTATAGTTATCATTATTAATGCTAAACATATTTAAAGGTCAAGAAGTTCATTTACTGAGATTTAAAATAAATGGTCTACGTGGAAGTGCAAAAGGTAATTATTTAGATATTTAATTACTTAGTTAATAAACAAATATTTAACAATCACATGTTTCTTAAATCCAATTTACAAAGACCCCCTTACAAGAACTATTTACGTGCCACTGGATTTGAATACCCTGACATCAAAAATCAGTCGTTAGTATATTATATGAAAACCAAGATGGCGCCCAAAATTCATATTTTACTAAATTTAATACTATATTTTAGCTCTGGATGCATTATTTGGCTCACTGAAACCAGTATTTGCAGGACCTTATGGTAGTTATTATTATAATCTATATTTTTATCATTGAAAAATTCAGGTGCCTAACAAAAAACTTTTTTATTACAGCATCTAAAATTAAAGATGTCAACTTCAACTTTAAACCTTCCCCAGGCAGTTGTAAGTTAATGATAAATTCTAAGAAAAGTTACATATTACACATTTATATTTAAATATATTTTTTAGCAAATCCTGCAAAATCTTTTAAAGTGAACATCAATAATGTTTTGCAAGGCAATGATCTTCGTAAGTATTTCATTAAAACATAATTATATTTCTAATAAATCTTTCTAACAAATCTATCTAATAAATCAAGAAACATATTCATAATAAACATACACTGTTTTCTTTTCTAAATAGCTACTAATGCACAATTAGTCTTAATTGCATCTAACTTTGGACAATTGGTAACTGGATCAGGTAAAAATATAATTTCAATTTTAAAAAATGACTTCTATTTTAGTATACATAGTTCACATGCTATAGTTCACATTAAATAATTTTCCAGAGAGAAATGGAAGACAATTCCTTTATGGGTTATTCATAATCAACAAAGGGAAAAGGCGAGGTAAATTGAAATTGATTAAAATTTTAAATTACACAAATATTTCAAAGTGCTCATTATAATCACACATTTAATTACTTTTACAGTTTCTCCATTTGCCAAACAGCTTTATTTGACTGCAGTAGGAGGAAAGAAAGGTAATATTTATAACTTATTAGAAAGCTATTTACAATAAATAATATATTAACATATACATTTTATATTATGTTAGAAATAGGGGAAAGAGGTGCCATAATATTGTCAAACAACTTGGAAAAACTTCTTTCATTTGGACGTATGTAATTTCATCAAAATTAACAATGTTTAGTTGATATAAAAAAATATGGAAGTAATAATAGCAATGTTTCATTATTAGAAAAAGACAAGTTTTCACCAATAGTTCAAATTAAAGTGAATGCTCGTAAAGGTCGCAAATTCCGTGAGTCAAATTATGATATTTCAACAATATTACACTATCACATTATATTGAAATGTAATTTGTTCAACACTTACCGTTGATGTGTATTAGAAGCTGGGAAAATCGTGGCGACATTCAGTGGCGGCCATCTTGGATCCTTCAGAAAAGGTCACTGTTGCATATCCCTAAAAACAATCAATTTATAAATTACAATTCACATATGATAAAGTTCTTAATAATTTCATTAACAGAACAACAAAAAGTTGTCATCAACCTCAGAAAGTTATTCGGAAAAGGAAGAGGAAGGGGTATGTTCTATAAATTGTCATTTAAATAAAGAAACATGCAACTCAAAATTTTGTCCATTTGTACAATTATAATCAAGAAAATGATAATTACTGTTCTAATCCCTCCCATTTTATATTTGTTGTTAAATTACCAACGGTACACATTAATGAACTATTCTACAATAATATTATTTAATACAATGTATTACTATAATTTATTTCAGCAAGTTTCCAAATTTTTATTGCAATCCTTAATTGAAATATTCCAAATTAAAAGAATTGAAACACCAGATTGAATATCTCCTTTTACTTCAATACTTATACAGTTTAGATATACGATTATAATAAAAAGCATTATGTTTGGCATTCTAGGAAGAAAACAAGAAATAACAGAACAAGACATCTCAAGTAATATACATAATAATATTTCAAATTATAATTTGTTATATAAATTGGATTTAAATAAATGATAACTATGTTTTAAATTACTTAAATGCAGAAATACTCTATCAGACCTTTAAAGTTGCTTCCAAGGCAATAAATGGAGATGGCAAAAGTAATTTTGCATTATTAAAAACCAAAATACAACATATATATTTGTTAAAAATCAATCATATTCCTTATTCTAGAAGGAACACCTCGAGCCAACTATGCTTTTGTTTCTTTCGGCAAAGGTATAATAATAATCTAGTTATTATAGATTTACAACAGCCAATAGTCTCATTTTGCTATACAATGTCTTTATCATATTTCAGATGGACAATCTTACTTTTTCGATATTGACGAATTAATTGGCAAACCTGGAATTGGTAAAAATAGGAATTTAAACTAATTTATTATTTCTATTGTAAGTTATATTATAATTTTTATTTTGCTCTGATTATTATAGGAACACTGAACAATGTTAAATTAGCCCTCTTGCAAGTTGCAAATATAGTTGGCCAAAAAACTTCCAGTAATTAATTATAACATATATTTCATATGCATTAATTACCAAAAATAAATATATCATTTATTATTTTCAAACCTATAGGTCAAGCACCAAATACATTTATTGCTTTCTTCGAGAAACTTGTTAACCTGGCACTTAAAGAAGGTATATAATTGTAAAATTGTTGAAATTTCAATATAAAACATGTATTTTTAATATTAGGACCAATAAACGAAGGCTTACTATGGGATCTATATCAAGTTATTGGACAAGATCAACGTAAGGATTTTAAATAATATTTTTGTTATAAACCTAAAAACTAACAATAAATTTAATGTGTATGGAATTATTCCTTTTCAAATGTTTAGCACCTGCAGCATTTAAACAATTTTTAATAATATCAGAAAGAATATTGAGCACATTCACAGGAATAGGTAATTACTTTAAATATACAGAAATATATTACAGGTTGATAAGTATTATTTTCTTAACAGTAGTTTGTTTATTTTTTAATAATAAAATAACAGGTGGACCTCCAGTAATCCGGCTAACCATTGATACAATTGGTGGAATAGGTTCGCCCATTTTAATGTTTATCAAAAGTATTACATTTGCTTAGTTAGCATTATAACAGGTTATGTAGACAATCAAGTCTGTAACTTTATTAAAATATTCGCAAACAGCTATGGTGGAATTTCTTTAATTACTTCGTGTTTTTGAATAATCTACAAACGGAAATATATAATTTATAACAAATAAAATCACAAGTCTATATTGTAAATCTAAAAACGATCAAAGCCACTAATTATTTACTTATACCAAAAAGAAATTAAATAACAGTTAAATATGATTCATAATAGAGTAAATATAATCTGATTATTTTCCAAAATAATTCCATGAATTTAGTAAATGCAAGTAAATTGATAAAAATATGGCAGTTACCTTCAGCAAAGTTAATCAGCTTTGCCAAAAATCATCAAGTACTTGGTGCCCTAAATTTGCTCTTCCATAGGAAAATAATTGTGCATATATAATTTGCACATTTCTTACAAATGTATCAAATAATACATCAATTGGGGAAATAAAGGAATGACTAAATATGGATTCCAAAACATTTCTGCTCAACGGAAAAGCATTCAAACATATCTTAATTAATTAATATACCAAAGTGTGGATATGACAATAATGTATACCAATATACTGATAAAAATCCTAATTTACAACATTACTTTTCATATACACTACAAAATGTATAATTGCAAGTGATGTAGTTCTTTTGTTTTACCACCAGGTGGCAGTGAGCTTCATTTCCACTATGTTATGTGAGTGACCCCATGGCATCAACCGACTTCACCACCACCTGGTGACGAAAAATGACACTGCTGTATTTTAATAACCAAATAATTTGAATTTTCATAAGCTATATAATGAATTATTAATTATTAAATTCGTTGACATAAATCTGTATTTGAAAACAGAATGCATACAATGTAATATTGTAATTACATTTAATTGCATTAAAATCATCAAGTAATATTTGCAAATTTGGATTATATGTTTGTGTCATTGTTGCCAGTTGTTGGTGCAAAATTGCCATATTTATTTTCACACTTTCAATATAATATTTAATGCAAGATTGTATTTTGCTTCATATTTTATACATTATAATTTATTATTACACATATTTAGATTTCCTAATTAAATAGAGATATCACAGCTTGATTTGCAATTTTTGAAATATCAGCATCTACAATTTTCTAAAATCCCACACAAAAAACATCATTCTGAAATTAAAATTATCCTGGGGCAACAACAAAAAAGACACAATTGGCTAAGCTTATTAAAATTATTTGCTGAAGGTTTACATGCTTAACCGTTTAGTGGGAGTATTAAAATACAATAATTTCCTAATTTGTCAACTTCAAATGCTTCCAAGCTTATATCAACAATTTTAAAATATTGTCTTCCATAAATTGTAACTTTTTACTTGGTCCAAGTTTCAAGGTACATAAACAAAACCATGTCAGTTCATTAGTAAATAACAAAACAAGTGTGTTACATATGCATTTCCATTGAGTAGAAGAGCAAATTATTAATTCCCAAGCAGTTGGTTGATTTTTGGCAACTCTGAGAAGCAATTTCAAACTGCAGCATTTATTTACTTAAGGTGAGCAATATAATTCACCATGATTAATTATAATTATATTTAGGAAATTGTAAATTATACAATGAGGGTATAGTATATAAAAATGCAATCATTGCCTGTTTAAATTCCAGGTCGAAAATATCCCAAAACAACTATACAAATTGAAGCTTCAACTTCTGAAGGTTACCTTAATTTATATAATAAATTCAACCTTATAATGTAATGACAGCAAAGTATAATTATTGTTATATATTTAATTAACACAGAAGCAAAATCTCAGGAATTCATCTTAGATCTGGACCAAATAGTGAAAAGCAAAAAAACTCGTAAATATTAACATCTTATTACATATTTCTTACTATTCCAATACATTTTTGTCATCTAAACTACTTTATTGAAACTTTTTAAATAATCAACTTGTAGCACCGCAAGGTTCAGCAGGTAATTATTAACTGGATATTCTAACAACAATTTTGTCATATTACATAAATACTTGAACAAAAGTGTTCTTTAATTCATTCTATATTATAACAAAATAGGTAAGAGCTATCAGAAATTTCTACAGTGGCTTGGGAAAAACACTGGAGGTAATAATATTTCAAAATAGTTTTTCAATATACTGCACACATTTCCTAATTTATTTTTTACAAATTATTACAATTTATTAATTTATTACAGGAGCTGGGAGTAGATCACACATTTTTGAAATTACCCTGATTGATTCGGCCAGAAATCGTGAGCATTAAATTTTTAAAAATATTTATATAATAGTACTTAATATAATCACAATGATAAATATACATTTATTTTCCACAGTTGAAAACCAATACGTGATCGATATCGATTACTTGTTACGTGGAGGAAAAACTGCATTTGGTAATTTAAACCGTAACAAAATTTTGTACAATTCATTGTTTCAAAATATGGTATAATTTTGTCATTTAAATCCAGAATCAGAAAACGAAATAATTAAGTTCTCTAAAGATCTTGGATCAGCTTTTGATGGCTGGGAGACATTTGGTATTTCTGCTTAAACAAAACCACCAACTTAATTAAATTTGCATGCAACTAATTACATATACTAATATTGGTTTATATTTATTAGGTCTACCATCTCCTACCGTAAAAGAAGAACGTATTGTGACAACTAGACCTGGTAATTTGAATATTAACATATTTTAAAAATTACAATCAAATTGTAGTAGTACTTAGACAAGGTTTCTTATAACTTATTTATTATTTCAGATGGAACCAAAGTAATAACAATAAAGAGAACTATTACTGGAGCTGTTCCAACAGGTGAGGGACTTAAATAATAAATTTATGTTCAAAAAATACAAATTTATTAATGTGTCAATGATTAAAATTTATGATTTAGCAATTATTGAAGAAGGGAAAAAGATATTGGCTGATTTATACGTAGCAGTGACTGCAGATTCTTCAGGAGGTAAATGAAATATATAATATAGCATGAAATGTTATAATAATTGTAAAATTTTAAACAGAAATATTTAACATGTGTGCATATTAAAATTTCAGAAAATGGAGCAACTTTTAAACTTGCTTTTGAAACTTTAAATAATATTCTACCTGCACTTCCAACACAAGGTTTAACTGGTTTAACTATCCCAGAAGGTAAAACAAATGATATAAGTTGGACATTTATTTCAAAATGTTATTCTGCTTCAACTTATTATGCTATTATATAAGTATGTAGAATTAAAAACTAAAATACATTTTACTTAATTGTTATATGTAATTGGATTCTCAACTGTAAATTAGAAACTGGACCAATCTATAAAATAATAACTGGATCCGAAAGTGGACAAACTGGAATCCAAATTGGATCAACTGGATCCGAAAGTGGATCAACTGGAATCCAAATTGGATCAACTGGATCCGAAAGTGGATCAACTGGAACAATATTCCAAATACGAACCAATCAACTTGGATTCCCATCAGATTTCGACATCAATGAAGGAAGCAGTTGTAAGATTTTATTATTACCACTTGATATTGTGAAAAGGTAATTAATATATACTCTTTCTAGCTTCTGGATCACGCCGTAAATTTATGTTTGGTGGTGGCATTGGTGGCACCACCAGTGGTGGCATATACCGTGGACCAGGAAGACATGGCTTCTTCTCTGAATCAACTCGGTTTAAATAGTATATACATGTGTACAATATTTTTAAAATATACTACCTCAATTAGTGTACTAATTATTCTACTTATTTACAGAAAGAGTATATGAAGACCAAAGAAAGGAGCATTTGAATATTTTGCAAATTGTAACTTGCACATTTTAATTAATGTACAGTGATTTAGTTGCATAAAATAAAAAAATGCTTCATTGGGAAAATGGTCTTGCATTATTCATTTAAATTTTATAAATTGTGCACACAAATGTGACGTCACCCTTAATTCTGTTATGAAAACATATTACAGGGTGTCTACTAAACTTTCATTTCAGAAATCCAGTATTTTTCCAGTATTTTCAAGGACACAATAATACAAAGCGAAAGACAATTACATCTTGGATTATACATAACCTTAAAAACTGATGAATGATAAGTGAACTGAACCTTGACCCTTGACCGAACCATCGAATTCCAAGTAAATTAGAAAAACACAACGAAATTATGTAAGGTGTCAAAAATATATACATTTTATCCGGGATTTCCAGTACTATCAGTAGATACCCTGACATAACACAGCAAGTATATTATCGCATAAAGCAGTTATTACTTACATATTTCACTCGGTCAAATCTTGGTCAAATGTCAAATCTTGGAGCAATTAAGGCTTGGAGTCTGTTCACGCCACGCGGTGATTTTGCAATGAAGGCGCCATTTTCGAACGTTTTGTCACTCGCCGACGCAGTTTGTTCGCACTTGATTTCGTCAAAACTACGTCCAATATCTTCCAGATAATGCAGTACAATCGTACAATACTCGGGAGAATCAATATAAATAACTGGGACGTTATTACGTAGCGCCAAATCATTCCTGTGGCCACAGAAACTGACTTTTTCACGAACGCGTCCACTCCGTCCGAGATTGCGGCGTAGTAGAGCCTGTAGTAGAGACTAGAGTAGAGTAGCGCCGTAGCGCCTTTGAGATAGAGAGTATGGCCAACCGCCATCTTGCAGAGGCTTCTATAAAGGGTGTGGTCAAACTTAGGGTTCCTGATTGGCTGTTAGATCTACAACGTATTAACGGACGCCATCTTGCAGGGTAGTAGAACAATTTGTATGGTACGCCGTTCACATCAAAACCACAAAACAAGGCCCGTTTAAAACATTATTCGCAGATGAATTATTTTAACGCGAATGGCGTTCCATACAGCACGAACCATTCAGCGCTGTGAATAGGGTTGGCCATCCTACAGACTTTAGCAACGAAAACTTTAAGGGGCTTTAAGGGGTCATCCATAAACTATGTAACACCTGCAATTATAATATTGCTTTCCTTGATCCCAATTTAAAAATCACAAAACTTTTCAAGAATATTTTCAAAGTTAATTAATTTTTTTGGTTAAATTCAGGAGTTTTGAAAGTGATTTAGAAAAAAGAAATAATACTTTTGTTACACAAATTATTTTCATGTAGAATGTTCTCAACATTTTCTTCAAATTTAATAATACTCAGGCTATCCTCAGAAGACATTAAAAATATAAAAATTAAGGGATGGATTTTTAAATAAAGCAACCTAGTGATACACACGGATACACATTAGAATTATAAAACTTCTGACATTAAGTTTTTCTTGCTAAATTCCCTGATTTTAGTTTTTCTTGAAATTCGATTTTCCAGCATCTCTGGAAATATTATTTGTCAAGGAATTGGTGCATTTTTTTCCCTGCTTTTTCATGTGCAGTACCATATAATAAAATTCAAGGAAAGTTTATAATGAGGATATTAAACGTAAAATACATTTCCCTGCAGGAAAGTTGGAAAAAGGAAGTAAATATGAGTGTTCTGCAGGATGTCCTCTTGGTGAGTACAACATTATAAAATAGAAACATGTGCGTCATTAAAACTATATAACCGAGTGTAAAGTAATCTTTACTCACTATTTGAAGTTATAACAATTCAGCAAAATGGCTTTTGGAAAAATTATCCTTCTTTGTCTTTGTTGCTACGTCGTGGTATTACATGCTGAAAAACAATACGAGTTTACATCAAACCAACAAAAGGTTAGTATATAGTATTTTAAGTGTTATTATTATACTTACCCTAGAAACTTCATTTCTAACTTTTATTTCCCAGATTTCAGACTCTTCATTACTTTCTTTTCCATACACTTTGTATGACCTTACAAGGAACAAAAGACAAGTTAACACTGGTAATAATACATGAAGCAAATGTTACAACTAGCTCTGTAGAAATTAGTAAAAAAAAAAATATTAGGACTTAAAGTTCGAAGGGGTAATTAATTTAGGAGGTTCGCCTATGTTATGTAACCTCTAATTTGTGAAGTTTAAAAATACTATTAACTTTTTACTAATTTCCACAGAGATTTAGTTATTTTTTCATATGTAGATTCAGTTGAGGGTACCTTAATATGTAAATAGGGTAATTTACATATTTCAATTAATTAATGTAGAAACAGATACAGATGAAGATGTGGATATGGAAGAAGCACAATGTACTAATTCATCTTTTAGAGATTTGAAATCAGTGATTCGAATAACCCGAGCAGTGGCTTGCAAACCTCGAAACACAGTTGTTCCGATTCCAGTGAACCCAAACTTGAATGTAAATTTACTTATGAATGCATGTAAATGTAATTAGGTGAGTTACCTAATCACAATCTTTATAATTAGCTCGGTAGATATTTTCCAACACATGTGGAAGTTCCCCAATGTGCCGGAATATGTTCCGTTCTTTCCAAACCCAACTGTGTGCCCGTGAACACATCAGACATTGCGATTACGGTATAGTTAGGACCTTCGTTTGAATTGAAATTAAACATAATTAAGTATTAACTAATATTATCTATAGGTTACTACCTTCTCTTCAACCTTAAAGAAAAGCTGTTTTACAGTGGCAGTGACAAAGCATGACCGGTGCAGTTGCGAATGCTTACTTACCGAAAGCGATTGTCGCGTTAAAAAGGTACCTACTGGTTATTTCATGTTAGAAAATGGTTAATGTACTAAATTGCAATCCAAATTTGCAGCAACTATTTGATAGGAACCTTTGCCAGTGTATGTGTATGGAACACGAAAAGGAAAGTAGGAGGTGTCAGCGACAACAGATGATTTTGGATCCGGACACGTGTAGATGTCGATGCAGAAAAACAATATCATGTTCAACTGGACACCTATTTGATCCTGAGAATTGCAGGTATTGTTATATAAATCGAGTGAATGATGTCATTTATATTTAAAGATTTCCAACTGTTTTACACCCCAAAAATTTTATGTTGCGCAGATGCGTGGAAGTCGCCAACAATCCGCTTATCGATTGGATGTCATAATCAGCTTATTTCCATCATCTAATTGGATTTCAAACATCATTTGCAGTGTTATTCTACCACAAATTGCAATATTATACAAGGCATCTTCTCAATTTTGCGATTTTAATTGTTACGCTAGCTTTAGGCCTATTCCAGAATTTAATCCAATATATTTGCATGTATTAAATACTATCCTATATATTGTTATTTTAAAGCATAAAACTGTTGAAATATTTCCAAACATCATTTGCAGTGTTATTATACCCCAACTTGTAATTTCGTATTATTTAGTTTGGATATTTATTTTAATTAGGCCTCTAAACTAGATTTAGGCCTATCTCAGAATTTAATATATTCAATATGTACTTCATAATTACATTATAAATTCATGATATGCCGAAACATATGCAACAATAACAAAAACATTGAAATTTGTAACAGCTCTTGGAATTTAATTGCTATAAACTATTAATTCAAAAATAATCATATTGTACATCACTGAATAATTACATTCGGCAAATATTTCCATATCTAATTACAATATATTCACAACCGAATGGGTGAAAATAACAATTAAACCATCATTCGTTCATGAGAAATTCACTCGCTACAGACTAGATTCCCATTTTTCTTTTTCCAATCTACAGTATTCGTTAATCACAATCATAAAATTTCAGTGTCATACACTGTATTGTAACAAATGGTTTGCTAATATGTATATAAATAGGGCACTGATGCAAAGCCCCGAGTTACTACAGTGTCAAAAAAGGATCCAAACATGGCATCTCGAAATGCGCGTGATCATTATGCTGCACTTGTTGCTATAATGATGTATATGTTACAAATGGTACTTTAAGATTTGTGATATGTCCAGCAAGCAAAAAGCTTTCTACCTACTGGAATGAGACTGTAATATTGATAGCTATTGAGCAAGAAACATGTAAACAGCAGCCAAGTGTCATACTGGCAAAACTGTTGGCGGCCATCTTGGAATATCATCATATCTCGCCTAACCAGCTGTAATCGGGATTTCATTTTGCACAACCCAATTATTTTAGCAAGGAGGTTTTAGGATGATGAATCATTGATGGCAACAACGTAGAATCCATTCGGCATTTGGATTTTGTTGATATATTCCTATTACTATTGCATCGTGTCGCAAACGTCTGTCACCTGCGCAACAAACAATTCATTGAAATGCATTATAAACTGCAAGCTGTACTCTAACTGTAGAATAAATAATGCTATCACACATTAATACTGAAAGTAAACAGAATTGGGAACGGAAACGGGAAAAATCTACAAAGACAATAAAATTAGGCCTAATTAGGCAATGACTATAGTTGCATGACATGAATTAATGCACTTTTAAACAAAATTGGGTTTCATATCTTTACAATTGCAAATGACTAAAGTACTAAGATGCAAGTCATGATATTCACATACCAATGTTGCCTCCAACTTCAAACAAAAAGTGAGTATTCACCGCTAGCTGCACGTCACCGGTTACGTAAATACAAGGTGAAACTGCATTTCCTTGTATGGACAACGTCCTAAATGATATCAACACTCAAGTATGCACCAATCCATCGCAATTAAGCAGCTAGGACTTCAATATTCAATGAAACAGGAAACTTACAAAGGTGGCCCCTTCTTCGACTGCGCCGAGTGAGACCCGTTCAAATGCTGCTTTTTAGATGGTGTCACACTCTTGTCCACAAACTGCATAACAATGTATTCCACCACTTCTGCACATGTCATTGTCTCCGTCAATTTTACTGGGATGGCACGAGTTGAAAGTTGCGGTGCGGTCACGCGGATCTTGCCTTCTTGAAAATCAACTTCGTTGTTTATCTTCCGGTAAATCTCCGTTTTTTGTTTTCTTGGTAGCAGCCATTTCTTCTAACAGGAAAATACAATATTAGTTATAATTCAAACCAGTCTTCCATCTGTAATTAAAAATCTCACCGGTTTATTGTTGTTTTCTTTCGAAGTCCTCCTCATCACGCTTTCGTTCGCTTCTCTTATTTGGCGAACCATAAAACTTGGTACCTGATTGTTAACAAAAAAATAGGAAACTAGTTGAGTAAACAGTGTATGGGAATAGTGAATTTGTTAACTAAAATGTATCACAGACCGTCCAGAAAATTCGTCTGTAAATAATCATAAGTTTGGTGATTTTTGACGTGATGGTTGCGATTTTGATTTCGGTGTTTATGTCCCTTTTCGTATCATCTCTTACTTTCCTCGGGATGAATAAATTAGGGGCCATTATCATTGCAATATTTTGCAGGCTCATACGGTTATGTTCTTCGTTTTCGGCAACTTTTGCCAAAAAATCCAGAATGACCTGCAAAGAAATGTTGAATGTTCATTGCATTAGTATTCCTGTCTTGAAATTCAAATGTAAGATTTCCATTGTTTACATAATTATATGTAATTAAATGTGACAAGAAAGCAATTGCAGCAAATATGCAAATACCAAGATTTATACTGTATTTAAAATGTGGAATTATTTACCCTTAGCGTATTGCGGTGAACATCATTCAAAAGCAAGATGAGTAGCTTCAAAACCTTCATCCTATCCATCTTGTCAGGAATATCTGTTGAAAACAATCCCAAAATGACATTTCATTTCATTATATTTACCATTTCCCCTTTGAATTAACGCGATCCGACTCAACTGCCAACGCGGTAAAAAGCTTCAATGTATTCGTTGGTCAAAATAGGAACTGGTAGCTGCCTCATGAACAACTTCAGAAGTCCTGCAATATCATTCGCACAGCTCGACTTCAGGGCTTCATCAACTCTGCCAGGGTCGGTATAGAAATGCTCTTCTATTTCGTTTCGCAACATCTGAATCTTGGCCATCGAGCCGGGAACCCGCAACAGACCTTCGTCGCGAAGCCCGCAGTGAAGGTAACTCATAATCTACCAAATTAAACCCACATCGTACTTTTAATTCACACATACTAATTGCAATTCATCATTTACATATAATATATACAGTACCTTATCAACTATGAGTGGAAATTGACACGCGGGGAATATTTTACGGTCATTTTCAACGATGGTCGTAAGCGGAAGGCCAAACAGTGAATTATCTGAAAGTATAATAGCTGTTTTAATTCAAGGAAACTTGGTTAAGATAAATAAGTCAAGTTTTTTGCAGTTGTGTATATATAGTAGCAATAAAAAAAAATCAAGTTTGCGGTCAGTTGCAATATCTCGTTTATAGTGTACCTACCATCTTTCCGTCTTTTTTTGTTGTCTTTTCTTCGGCTGAACCTGATTTTGTAAGTGTCGAAAATAGTTGTCAATTCGATTAATGCTAAAGTTTGTACTCTTTTCACATCAATTGCGCCAAGATCAGAAATGGAGGTGACTCCAAATTTCTCGGGCATCTCGTAAAATTCCTGCAATTTTCAAGCACAAATTCGTTATAATCTTCATAAACCAGTTGAAGTAAATAACTTGCTGTGATTTATTATAATTCAAAAAAAAATAAGAAACAAGATTTGTTTCGTTATAAAACAAAATTGCATGCAAATTTGTGAGTACTTCTCCAAATTATTCAATTCATATTCATTTCATTTACAGTTTATTAAATACAATCCTAACTAGTTAATCTGTGCTATATATATAGTCTAAATTAAAGCTAAATAACACATGTACACGCAGTAATGTACAATACATACCACGGTGTCATCATCCGCATCATTTTCATTCATCACGGCTTCAAAGCCCCAATCCTAAAAATAAATAATTGCTATACATTTCTCATAGTAGGGTATGTATTAAAATCATCATTAAGTTAGCAATTACAAGTCACATACCAGCTTATTATCCTCTGGTTCATCATCACCAAAGGTAATGGATACCTCACTTTCCGATACCGGCGGACGGATTGGTTCTCCGCGCGGAGCGCTTAGGGAACCCATTACTTGATATCCCAGGATTTCTACCCCTGCATTTACAAATAAAATAACATAATTCCTTTCTAAATGCTTACAATTTAATATAACAACTGTAATTCGTTCACTACCTAGCTCATCTTCTTGAAAAGACTGCGTAAAATCGTACGTCTTTTGTACGCGGTAGCGGTACAATGGTACATCTTTAGGAATTGAATTGGGGTGCCTAGTGTCATCAGGCCTGAAAACACTCACGAATTCAGGATCTAAACTTCTCCGCCTTGACTTGTCAATTGCAGGGTATCTGCATATAAATTTAAGTGAGATAAATGTAAGAGAATGACCAATAATCCCATTATAGGTATGCTATGGATATAGGCCTACTTTCCTATGGGTTCTTATATAGCAAGGAATATACGTATATGAGATACAGAAGATAACTGTAATTAAAATCCAGGCCATTACAGGTTTTAAGAAAGCGATATCATTGAAAATAATAATAAATGTGGTTATTTTATCGATTTTATCGAATTTTGTCAAATTACAAATGGCCGCCGTTAAGTGAATTTGAATGGTACAATGTATATTGATTATCCCAGGTTAAAATATGCTGAATAATTCATGCGTAGTTACATTGTGACATGTCATTTCATTCCGTCTTGTTCTTTGTTCATTTGTAAAGAAACTTACGGTTACTTACCCGTAAGGATGTTGCGCGTCATCTCGGTAACTCGAATGGTAACCCTGGCTGGCGGAGGATGAAGGAGAAGTTGATGGTTCTTGAATGGTAGCCGATGGCCAATCAGGACTTGGTGGAGTCTGACATGGTGACAGGGAATCCAGAGAATTCGGTGTGGCACTTCGACTGCGAGTTGCAATGCTGGAAGACTGAATCAAGAAAGCGCGGTCAGTTACCATGTTGGGGCTTTGTTTCAAAGCAAGTATATGGTAATTGAATCTGTCACCTCACTTGTGTGTTGAGAGAATACTTCTCTGACATCAGGTGGTCTTGGCTTGGAAGATCTTCTTTTTCTTAAGGTGGCATTGGCAGTGGCAATCTTTCTCCTCACGGTGCTGGCTTGCCGCGGGTTAAGACTCGAGAACACATTCGGGTCCTCTCCTATTTCTTTCCCATCTTCAAAGAGAACATAGTCAATACTAGAACCGAATTAACTATTATAAGGAAAGCAAACCTTCAACAATGATGCCAACATCTCGAAGCCACGAGAAGTCCGATTCGCCGTCAACTGTTAGTAAAAAACAAGTTAAGAAACCAATTATACTTACATTCATTTACATAATACTACATACTAAGAAACATTTATTTCAAAAAACGTTATCCATATCCACCTATATAAAATAAAATTTTTCATTGGCAGCCATTATGAGTTTACATCATAATCACATTTCAAATACAAATAAGTAACAGAAATATCTATGTAATTTTATTACTGATTCCTTGTTGTCATGAAGTACGCAACAGTGTTCACATAATCTTTAAGTTAAAGATTAGTTATTTCCCAAAATTCCCAAGTTGTAAAATGACTCAGTAGAGCAGGTATTTGTGAAAACCGGAAATTTTGGCCCTATTATTTCCCCGCACGAAACTTTTTTCTGGGATTTATGTACCATGTTCTTAAATAGGTCTAAGCAAGAAACGTAGCATCTTTATTTTCCCCAAAAATTGTTAGCCTCCCGCGGCAGCGGCTCTCAAAGTCGCCATTTTGGGAAAATTGGTCCACACTTTATTCAAGCAAGAATCCATGAATTTGAATGGGGTTTTCGCCATTTGAACCCTTTTCGCTTTGTCCAACTTCGTTTCGTTCCAATTTGACCTTTGACATAATTAAGGGGTGAACCGTGGGTCAACCAAGTCAACCAAGGCATGAAGAATCTAATTAGGCCTAATATTGCAGAAAAATGAATTTACATGCATATTTGAGTTGTGACATAGGGGTCAACCCTTAATTAGGTCAAAGGTCAGCTTGCTAAGAAACGAGTTGGGGCAATGCAAAATGGGTTCGAATAGTGAAAACCCCATCTAAATTCATGAATCCGTGTTCGAATGAAGTGAGGACCAAGTTTTGCAAAATGGCGACTTTGAGTGATGATACCACAGCAAATGATGACTTTTTTCAAAAACTGGGGATGCTGAGTTGATTATATACCAAAGTAGTAATTAACTATATATGGTATTTAAAATTTTAAATTGGTGTGGAAATTGAGGTTTCCGGCTTTCACAAATACTTGCTCTATTTAGTCTTGCACAAAATCACATTTTATGCTTTGGGGAAATATTTCTACATGTAATACGTAAAACCAAGGTAAAACCGATTATTCGCGTTAGTATTTACCAAACATTGCTTATAAAGGATGATTCACAGTGGCTGTATGTGCCAAATTTGTTTTTGAGAAAGTTGGGTAAATTAAAAAATATTTGCAATGTACTGATAATAATGATCCACCCGGTATATGCAAGCCACATTAGCAGAAAAATGCAATCAAGCTGTGCCCATACCCAGAATCATAACCATATTTAATGATGCCACATGACAAAGGCCAGGCCTAATTACAGTGTGCAATATAAATACATAAAAATGTCAATGGCATGATAATGAACGCAATCTGTGCAATTATCACAGCAATGTATCAGAATTCAATCCAAACCCAAACATTGAACCTCAAAAGTTTGGTTGCTAATTTATTACTCCACATTACCAGAAACGGTATTTAATCATACATATTTATCACTGAAAATGACAGCTGTCACCAATGATTCAATACAAATTAAATTCCATTTTTACTAAGTTCACCATTGAAGGTGTTCATGTTTGTTTACAGGGACTTCTTTGAACTCATTTTAATCCAACTTCCTCACATCGTACAAAGCTGAAATTTGGTATACAGACCAGTCTTGAGGTACATTTCCATCTATCAACATTGTTTTTTGGGTTATTAAGCCAGATGCGATAGTATTTCATTCGTAAAAATCGAAGCGGGGGTAGCTTCATGGGTTGTTTTCACTGCACAGCCTACATGAAACTCAATTGATGTCGCAGCTGCTATTTATCTATTTTAATGTGCTCACAAAAAGGATTTCATTATTTATTAGTAATGATTTCCTAACAATTTGTAGTGTCATTTCCTATACATATTCAACAATCCTTTAATTACTGGATTAACAGCACTAACAATAACCAATTTTACAATTGGCCTACTACTATACAATTGTGCAAAGAATTTTAACTAAGACAAAATACAATATTTTACAGAGCGAAATTCTCAACCGAGAGGAATTTTAGGTCATTTAAAGTGAATCACCAATTTCATAGCTTATGCACCAAATTAGAAAACTTCTCTATAGCCAAGATCTGCATGTTAAAAACATTACTAGGGCCATCAACCTCACAAATTCATATTATCTTCACATACTAAAAGTTTTTCAGCAGTTTCCTCCTTAACACTATAGTTCTTAGAAAAAATCCACCTAAGTAGGTAAGCCATAGCAAGCCATAGTGGTCATAAAGACTTTATCGGCAATTTTTCACCGCTATCAAATGGGGAAAATGTCAGCACATGGTTTGTAAAAATGAGAAAATGGCGCTCTTAACGATACACAGTAGAAAAAGGAAAATAAAAAAAAAAAGCTTTTCAGCCACAGCGCCCTCTACCGGAAAAGCTATTGCCTGTCACGGTAGGAATTCAGTTGGCATTTCCACAGCAAGCCCTCACCACAGCAAGTCATCGTCTGTATTGGAAAAGTGCATAAATGGGGAATTTTCCACCAGAAACACACTGACACCACCACTTCCACTTTCCAACACAATAGGTAAGTTTACACCATTTATGTATTGTTCTCTATATACAATTTCCAATTATAAATGGCCACATTTGAAAAAAGAAAAGGACAATAGTAAAAGTACAGGTGTCTTTTGCATTGTTGTATAGTGCATGTCACAAAAAATTAAAATATACAATATGTAACAGGCAAATATTCTTTATATAGTAGAACTTCCATTATCCGAATTTGATAGGACCAGATCTATTTAATTCAGATAATCGAATTTTCAGAGAACCCAGACAATTACATAACAGTGTTTCTAACATAATTATACAAAATAACTTAACATAATTAAAAAACCATTTCATTTATAAAGAAACAAGTAATTTAAGTCTCACAATCCAACTTCATTTAATTTTGATGAATAAGTTATTTGACTTTGAGATTAAAATGAATGAAAAGTTCATGTCAAATGAATCATGATAAACACCTGTATAGCAGCTATGTAAATGATATAGTTTTCTCAAAATTCCGTAAGTAATTATTTATTAGGAAAGGTCATTTATTTTTAGCATTTGGGATAATCTATAATTTCGGATAATCGAGTTCAGGTTCCACTATAAATAAACAATGAACTGTAATAAATACTACATATATTAACACCGGACAATCATTATTCTTTACATATTATACAATTGATAAATGAATGGAAATTTAAAAAATTAATTTCAGTTGGTTTTTCCATCTTAATCTTTAATAACAGGATCAAATAACAAACAAATTACATTTTTTTCATGCATGGGTCTAAAAATACTAGTCCTTTTGTTCTGAATCAATAATGTTTTTCTACTTTATGGCATTGTCACATGCATACAATCTCTTGTCAAAAGCATAAACGTATGTATATATGTATATAAAAGCATATATGTTTGGCATAGAGAGACTTGACATTTATTGGACATTTGCTAGACAAGAGCTCCAGAAGTGAAATTATGGAGAGATAATTTGAGATATACTAGGGTATACACAGAAGAAAAGCGATCAAGGTTATGAGGTTATATCCACACACAAAATACAGTATGTATAGCTAGAGTGAAAAATCGTTGCAGATGTTTAGCACCTGTTCGCTCATCGATCGCAAACCAAGCAAAAATATCACCTTTTTTCCCCCCACTAAAAACCACAACACAACTGTACAATAGAAGTAAATAACGAAAGCAAATCTCATTACAGAACCGTGGGAATGAATTTAGGCCCCTATACAAGTATACCACGTGTTTGTTGAATAAACTGCAATGCAATAAAACCTGCCATTGGTTAAATTCAATACATCAAAAGAGAAAATTCAAAATGCAAAAAGATGGCGATTTGAGAAAGAAAGAAAGCTTCCATATGACAGAAATCGAAATCCTATTATGTTTTGTATAAGGTAATATTTCCTGGTTATGCAGTGAAGCAACAGCACATCCACATGCAGCTTCACTGTATAACATTGGAATTAGACTTTATGGAAACCGTGTATATAATTAATTTAATAAAATATCAGATTTGTAATCTTTGCGAGGCTTAAATCAAAATTCAACTTACCGAATATTACATTAAGTATTAAATTGGTGTAGTTGAAATAATTACAAATTTAGTGTGATTATTCATAATTTGTAGTGTTAATTTATCATATTAGGATCATTAACATATTTTAAAGTATAGGCTTCTCTATATATAATTTTGCTTGTCATGTCCCAGAACAGTAATATCAGTATTTTACTTAAAATACATAATATTTATTATAATAAATACACTGACTGCATTCAACCAAAACCTTTATTATAAAAATAATATTATAATTTATTAAAATCTTATTATAAGTTTGAATGGACCTAAACAAAATATTGCTTCTCTGCAGCACTTTTTTAAGTCAGAATCAAATGCACATGATTATTATAAACTGGCTTGCCAGGTCAGATTATATGAGAGAGACTTGTCATTATTGTTGTAGTCACAATAAAAGATAATTCAAAATCATAATTCTAAGTGAATTTTAATAGATATTCATTGTGACAACTTGTAAAATATTGAAGCCAATTGTCAACCACAAAGGTACCATATATACATTTCAAAATGTTTTCAAGGTCTTAAATAGTCCAAGTCTACATGATCCCAACTCCACAAATGAACCAAAATATTCATGTGAATTAAACATTTAACCTGTATGTTCTAAAATGCAGGCTACAATCCGATTGCAAACCAGAATCGATTTTAGGATCATGTGATATATCAGATAATCCTAAACGTGGAGCAATTAAAATTGTAACGTTTTATATAAATTATTTATAAATAAATACTACAATTACAGTAGCTGAAACTTCGATACTACCTCTATATTTGAACAGTGTTGTTAGAGTTAAAAGTTTAATGATTTCTTGAGAGCATTTGTTATCGATTGTGTCGCCTAATCTGGCAAAGTATAGAACAGTGATATATAATTAATGTTTTGTAAGGTACTACCCTGAAACTTTTCCTACACTAAGTAACAATAATATGAAAATAATTGTTGCAACAAAATCGTTGTGTAAATTAATGGAAAAAAATTATCAGCATTTAAAGTTCGAAGGGGTAATTAAGTTAGGAGGTTTCCCTTTGTAATTGTTTTTCTTTGTGTAGGTCATGTTCAAGGGTATCTACCCAATTACAAAACCATTTAGTTCCCCTTTAAATGATCAGAACACAAATTTACAGTATAATAAAAACTTTTTTTTGCAAATTTAAAATGTGCTTAAAGAATTAATTTGTATAGTATATACTAAAAGTGAAATTACTTTATTCCATGTAAGCAATAACCTAATTTATCATAACATTATTCAGTATTTTGTGCATCTTAGGCAAATTAATATGACATAATTGCAAACAATTTAACAAACGTATCTTATATGCAGTTTATCATGTATACTTTAATTGAATAAATACATTTTCAGGTTATATAAACTCAGCTAAAAAAAAATACTCTACCCAATTTCCTGACTATAATCAGAGTAAAATCATCAACTTCCTGTTTGGACTTACTAAATCGATACTGCATTACTTTGAATTGTGTGTGGCAAAGATTTATTATGCTGCATGCAGCACTCAAAAGACGTTTTTGCTTTGTATATTATACTAATTGAAGAACCCATGGCTATAAAACAGGATTGTTCGAATGCAAGGGTGATTGTATATGTAATTACAGTATAGTTTCAGTTTTTTGTTAGCAACCTTGTGTAACAAATTAATATTGTATCTGTGCAGATGCATATGGCATTGAAAATTGGCCGTGAAATCAGATTTTCCATTAGAGCAGGTGCAAAACTGGACAATCTCCAGATTTCTTTCTCACAAGAGCAAAAACTATCGACTAAATGACTATACAGTATAATTGCAGTTTGAAACAAACGCGCATGCGCAAGGATTTGCTCTATACATTCAATATCCAGGACATTACTTGTACATATAACATTTTCAAAAATAAGTGTGAAAGTCTTTTCTTTAGTTTGGAGTTAAAAAACAAACTTATCCATCAAATTTCATTGATGTCACAGGACACCGTGACACCAGCGAGGTGACACCGTCCTTCCATGGCACCCTCTTTAACTACTCGTAACTTTTTATAAAAATTTTTTACAAATATTTTGTTTAGGCCAATCGTTTTAATGGCATCAATTCTATAGAATTACACACTTTCCAGGGTATGTTACAAAACCTTGTCAGTTCACCTTTAATTTATAAGAATTATTTGCACATTTATAGTGTTTTTAGAGCATTAATCCTTGAATATCACCTCACAATTCCCTCCATTTGTCTAAACTATATATTGAATGACATATCTTCCAAGTTTATCTAAAAAAGTATAATACCCACAGTAAAATTAACACTAATTTGTTTACATAAATGTAAAATGAAAATAATCTATACATACATTTCCTTATGAATGAATTTAATATCAAATTCATTGTACTAAGGTTGGGTAATTTCACTTGCATGAAACTCTGCAAGGAAACAATTGCTTGAGCAATGACCTTGCTTTCTGAATTATATATATACACAACTCTAATCAATAAAAATTGATATAATCATGATGAGTACACCAAAGGGAGCTGTCATAAACAGGCATTACATTCAAGAAACTCATCTACGCTTCCACACTCACTATATATAGGGGAGACCGGGGATGGATGCACCACTGGGTATTATGCACCAGTCGATCTAGCGTTAAAACCACGTTTCTAA
>JAQFZQ010000045.1:0-62216 GCA_034696005.1 Glomeris marginata | reverse complement strand
AGTAAGGTATAATTCTATGTGTTATTTCTCATTCGGATCGGATAATTTTATCTAACCCTGTCAATTCACCTTTAAGTTAAAGGTAACGAAACTTTAAAACTCCATGGTGATGATCAAGCAATAACAATCTGAATAAATTTATTTATTCTTTCGTACATGCTTTCATATTCCACCAGATTGCAATCGATTCGACAAACTCAACATAAGCTACGCGAAAATCGGTTGTGGCAGCAGTGGCGGTAATTTGCCGATAACATTCGAATCTGCCGCTGTGACGTCATGGGCGGATGTGCGATAGCAGCGAGCCCTGGCGAGAAAAACGCGCGTACCCCCTGAAATCTATTGACGTGTTTATGGCAAATGGAGGGCACGTTGTGGAAGTGGACCAACTATTGGAGCGGTAAGAATGCAATTGTATTTCTGCAATCGATTGTTAAGTTTATAAGCGATTTAAGCCATTTCATTTCGAGACCGAGGTGGAAATTGTACACTGCTTTATCGAACATTTGGAACGCGAAAATGGCTTTCGGTACATATTCGTATATATGTATACGCATTTCATTTCAAGGTTTGTAATGCCAAAACCTAATTGAATATGCGTGGTGACGTGGATGCATTTCGAAACGATAAAATACTCCATGTGATGGCGATACGCAATTTGACAGGTTTACGAAATGTAACCGGATAGGCTTAACAAAAAATAAGCCTACTCTGATTTGATAATTAATTTCTGTTCCGGGGTGCAAAGTTTCATTCTTTGATGTGTAAAGTGGTTCAATTAAGAAAAAAATCAACCAGGAAAGATGTATTGTTTCATATTAGTCCAAGGTTTCATCTATGGTTTCTTCACTCTGAGTAAAATAAAGTGCTGAAGTTGTTTGAGTGTATCTGCAATGTTGTTATCCTTGGTGACCTTATTTTCTAGAAATTTTTATATCGTGAACACAATAGTATATTGCTATAACAAGTGTCAAGAAACTTTGAGCTTGCTTTCAGCAAAAACTGAAATAATTTAATATTTTATAGTAGTTGAGCACGGGATACTAATTTAATTTTTTTCCTTAAATTATTTAAAGTAAACAACGAGCATCGTAAACATATTTTTAAGTTTAGGAATTTAAATTGTAATGAAATGGATTAATTTAACAAACTATAATGCGTTTTATATAATAAAACACTAATTTAGTTTGTAGATATTATATAAGATTCAATACATTTTCATTTTATTGTTGCATTACTAAAATATATCTAACAATTTATTTTATTGTATTCAGGTTGGCAACCAAGGTGGTTTATCTTGGAAGATGGTGTACTTTCTTATTATAAATCTGAAGAAGAAGTCTGCCAAGGTTGCAAAGGATCCATCAAGATGTCTGTTTGTGAAATAATTGGTATGTATGAATTCTGCAATTCAAATCATGCATACATAAATATATATATATATATAAACATACCATATATGGAATTTTCATGTGGGAATTTGCAGCAGTCCAAGAAATATATATTGTAATTCACATACAACACTTTGTCAACATGTATATTTTAATTTCAATTGGAAATGATACACAACATTGTTTTGAACCTTGGGTGTATTATCGGATTTATTTGCAAAATACCTATATCAACATTGTTTACATAAATTTCTGACGGCAAACAAAACACAACAAGGACAGGAATTTTTAAGTGAGTTGTCCTTTTTTAAGAAACAAATATTGGAAGTAGGACAACTCTGAGGGGGAAAAAATATATGGGTGTCATGGTTTTATTTTATAATTTTTTCCTCAAAAGTTTCCCCGTAAACAGTTCACTTTTTTATGGTTCACATATTTAATCATTTGTTTTCTTCCGGTTTTCAAATCAGTGCATCCGTCCGATGCGACGCGGCTAGACCTTGTCATTCCTTCCGAACAACACTTCTACGTGAAAGCGGCAACTCCTCAAGAACGACAACAGTGGCTGGTTTCCCTTGGCACGGCCAAAGCCAACTTAAGTGCACAGCAGAAGAAAGATTCCGGTCAGTTGGGTATGAGAAATTGGAGGAAATAACACACTGTTTCGGTTGAAAGTTGACGCGGAGTGTTCTCGTGCCGCGCAGCAGTCACTTCTAATCCTGATGTTCTCAAGTCGAAGAAGTCAGAGCTGAGGCTGTACTGTGATTTACTTATGCAACAAGTTCATGCTGTGAAATCCATTGCCACCACACCCGATGGTCGTCCTGATATGGAGGTATTTACTATATGAGCAAACTGTGAAGTCATCCTACTTTGTAAATGCTTACGCTGTACATCTGTGGTGGCATCAATTCTGTTACTTTTCATTGCTCTTACTTTCATTCCATCCATTTTATTCATTTTAATAATGCAGGCTTTCTAGTATTCATATATTTCACCTCTTTTTAAAGAGATTCTTGCAGATTCCTACCATCCAGGAAAATTTAAATATTATTTTCATAAAAATTAGTGTTAGATTTTTTAATGTAATAATTGATTGCATATTGATTAATGCACATCATTTGTTTTTCTTCTATCATTAGTTAAAATTCTGAAATGTCACATTCTCTTTATCATTTATTTCAAGTTCTGTTTCCATTATTTTGTGATGATTTCATCATAATTGTTATTTATTTCCAAGTTACTTTGTTAAGTGAATTTTAGCTGCTAACTTGTAAATAAGATCAGTAAATTAAAGTAATTCATTGTAAATGAGCAATATCATTTATAGAATCTCACTTAATTAGTGTTGCTCTGTAAATTAATGTAAATGTATTTTACAAATAAATGTGGCAAGTATAATAATTTTTGTAAAACCATGATCCAAACAGCGTACCTTGTGTATAAATAATGAGGAAGTTTTAGGTTTGTGTATTTTTATTTGAAGTCGCAATTTAATTTCCAAGAATTCATTGTGTGTGTTCAGCTGACTGTGTATAATATACACTGGTGTATAGTACATACTACATGCAGTGTATTTATTATCTCGTGGCATAGCCTAGATTAGCAACAAATTGCCTTAGCTTAACATTAACATATAAATTGGAAACATGTTAGCTATTTATTTAGTAGGTCATGTGTTTGTTTTTGTGATTAGGTCTAATATAAATCCTTATATTGTGATGTTCAAAATTGCTAAAATTGTTAAAATTTAAATAAGAATTTTGATCATGATGTTTTCAATATTTAAAATTTTTGAAATTGTAATTTAATGTACATGTCTTTAGCCAAATGAATTTAATGTATTGTTAAAAAGTTATTGGCAAGTTGCCTTGAAATATATATAATTGCGAATGTGGGATTTGATCGAAGGCCGTGTTTTTCAGACGCTGAACGAAGCTACGAGTCTTCTCGGTCCAACTTGCGATACGTTCATCAAGACCTTAGAAGAATGCATGAAATTGGCAAATGCTAATTTCACCTATGAGATACCTCACCATCATCACATAAAGGATCAAGGTGTTCCATCATCTTTGCCGGCAAACAATTTCAGAAAGGTGAGCTTCATTTTTTTCCCTATCCTTTCCTATTGCGCTGTGTAATTGTATCAATACTTGAACATGTTATCCACCACTCCTAACAATACCTACAGTACAAGTTTTATTACACATTTTCCAGATGCCTAAAATGCAAGTTCAACGATCTATTTCAGCCGACAGGTAAGTGTTTTTACGTTGGCGCGTGTAAAGTTATCGAAGCTGAACTTGCGATTTAATTGCTGTGGTCTTGCATGTTGTTTGCACATTGACTTTCCTGCATCTTGATGCTTATTGTGAAGCTCTCATCTGTATAGTAACACTTTCCTTTCTTATTTTTGCCTGTGAATTAGTACTGGTTTTATTAATTGAATTCCTATTATGGTTCAGTAGCGTAGCCGCGTGATTATATGTGACCTTCCACTTTATATTGGATGTTTAGCTTGTGCATTGCAATACATGCAAGTTTCATTTGAACATACTAGTAGATGTACTTAATGCAAGTTTGATGGTTTGATCCACGTTGCGCTTCCAGTTACCGGAGTTAAATCGCGGAGCCGTTTTCAATAGTTGCACTGTTCCCCGCTGCACGGATGGAAATAATGTTTTAAACTGAACGGACTGTAAATGTAAAAGTCCGTTTGTTTTTATAGAAAAACATGAAGAAAGCAATGGACAATGTTGAAGTTTTCCATACGAAGAAGGTGCCGGGTGTAATCCGTAAAACAAACTTTATTCTGTTACGCGTTCATGCCGAGAGGAAAACGAGAAAGATGCGCATAACGTGGATGCATGTGGTCGTTTTCCATTAACAGTTCTAATGTTTATAATAAGAGCAATCTTATTATAATATTAAAAGTCGCAAAATTGTATTATCAAAAAGATATTTGATTAATACAAATTATAGGAAAAGTGGGGAAGATAAAAACTATTGTGGTATATGTGCAATTAATTAAATATATGATTGGAAAGTTAAACTTTAATAATTTAATGTTTACAATGTGTTGGTAATATAGTTCTGGGTTCAAATGTCATTCTGATGTTGAGTTTATTAATGGCAATATATATTGTTGAATCCTATTTGAATTGTGAATACGAAGGTTTGTACTCGGATACAGTACGTATATAGTCAATGTAAAGTTAAGAAATATAATAAGTGCAAAGTGTTCTGATCCATCCAGAAGGAAATGGTGAATCTAGTTGATGCTTCTGATGCCAGGTGGCGTGTTAAAAAGTGCTGCGGATTGTGTAATGGTGGATTTTTTGATACGCCACCTGGAAGACACTTGTAAGATATGTGATAATATTTGCAGCATATTTGTATCCGATGGTGAAACCTTGGTATTCATTTAATTCGTTTCATTCATTTGCAAGGACAATGGCATGGAAATTCATTTTGTTTTCATGTCGTGCGGAAAATTGGAAAATGGCGAACATCCGATTGCGAGCATTCGTGCGCAGATCAGTATTATTATTCAAGGTGAAAATAGTTAGGGCTGTAAACATTGTACACAGTTAGAATTGTATTTTTATAACCATTGTTTCATCTTAAATTATAACTTCCAAACAAATACTTCTGGAAAATGTCGTATTTGAAAAGTTTTTGTAACAATAAGTGCAAGTGTTTTTACCTAAATATCACCTCCAATTAATAAGGGAATATTGTGGCACTAGTTAATGTCAGCAGTTTATATTTAATAGTTAATTTTTATAGTTTTATTTCTCTATTGGGACATATCCTGCAATATCTTATATTATATCAATGCCCCATTCTTGCCATTTCTTGCCATTTTAATATTTAATTTTTATTGGAATTTGTATCATTCCAAAGGATAATATTTCATATCGGATTCCAAGTGTAAATATGTCATTTTTAACTTGTAATTTAACACGTTTCGCATTTATTATTTAGGAATGACAGCTTACGTTTGTTAGAAAAGTTGAATTAGAGAAGTATCATAACAAATAGATTGTAATCTCACTTTGATTCATTTATAATAACAAAGGAAAGTTAAAATGTTATTTCAATATTGAAATGTGCCAAAGCAACTGCGTGCAACAATTTTGTGTTTCTCGCTTATTTAATGAACAAAATCATAATATTGTCTTCATATGGGTCAGTAAACAATGGTTTTTATAATCTTTATTTTTACCTGGTAGTCATATTGTTCATTTAAATCGCTACTAATTATAAAATACAGTTTATTTTTATTGTTTAATTTAGAGTTGTGTTTAAAAGGTGAAATATTACATATTGATCCATGAAACTTTAGATTTTAATTTTTCATTATTATTGTGTATCGATCTCCATTATTGATTGCATTGATTGATGTGTCTTATTGTTATAACCCAAACATTGTGATACAATTACAGTAATTTCAGGATTTTAAATGCTGATAAAATAAGACGCAAAATTAAAAATTCACCTGACAATAATTATCTTTCTATTCTATTTCCTAAATGCATTAACCACGAATTTAAAATTAGTACTATATGAATATTGTTTAATTAGTCCCTAATCACAAGCTACTCACTTTTGTTGTGAATAAGAAAATTTGAGTGATCATAACTTGATTTTTAACTGGGTATTTATCAGTTCTTGTGTGTTTGTTGACAACTGGCTTATAGCAATTACAGTAATTAATATAATTAACTGTTGCACATACTTTTGTAATTACCTTGTGTATTTATAATGTTAACAAACGAACATATTGTCTTTTGTATATGAATTTGGACTAGTTTACAAATACAAAAACATTTATATACCCATCCAATAAATTATATTTTTGTTTTCATTTCCTGTTTGCTGAAGAATATCATAAACTAATGTATATTATTGATAAAGTAATAATACAAACATTGAAGACTGGTTGTTGAATATGTTGCTGTTATTAGAGGTAAGGTATTAATTTCTTTTTCAATGTGCTGTTCTATGGGATTGCTTTGGGATTCTTTTTCATAGCACGTACCTATTGGCTTGGTGATTTGATGCTAACATTGGAAATGATTCTACGTCATATAACTGTAAGCATAACTTTATATTTGATGTTTTGGGAAAAATCCAGTGCATTTAGTGATACTACGTGTTATGTGAATTCAAGACCCGTGAAATTTTCACGCGGCGCCAACTTGAAATATTAATGATGACTTTTCAGGAACATCAAAACTCCTGAACATACAAAAGTAGCCAGGTTACACAATGATCATCCGGAAATTGTGCAAAATGGTGGACATAATGGTTCAAAACCCGAAGTGATTCCGCAAGATAATGGCAACGGCGAACCGTAAGCATGAATATTTTACTTTAAAGCACATTGTAATAATACTTATGGGTGTAATATGTTTCAAGGGATCTTGAGGAAGATGCTAATATGGTTATTGATCAATTGGAAATCCCTATCGTGGAAACCAATACTTTGCCGATTAAAGAAAATGGTGTTTCGGAAGAAAATATCCCTGCTGTGGTGGAAAAAGAAGTCCATCTCAAGAAGGAGATTGTTGTCCAAAACTTCTTTTCCAATATTGAAATCAGGTATAGTTATAATACATTTTTGTGTTGTAATTTAGTTTATTTATGTGATTGATCAACTATGTGTTATAATTTCAGTTTTCTGAATTTGAAACTTGTTGAAAATGATGGCATTCCTTCGGAGCATTTTATAAAGTCATGTGCGGTTGTACTTGACATTTTTGGTAAGTTAATCTGATTTGAATTACATGTAGTAGTATTTTGTAGAAATACTATTGGGCTATTAAATATTGAATATAATCTGCTGTAGATCTGTTTCGTTCTGCTATATTCACACCTTTGCGGATGGATGTTCAAGGAAATATTAAGGTACATTCTCGTAATTTATACTTCCATTTATGTAAATCTTTTTCTCATACATCTTCAATTTCAGAAACTCAACAGCAAATACCAAAAAGATCCTGAAAAGTTTGTAACACTGCAGGACATTGTAAGATACGAAATGGACACGAACACGACGGCAGCGCGTAATTCCGCCACCGATGCTCTACTATGGCTAAAGAGGTATATCGCTTATTCTGTTCCAACATAACAAGTGAGAACTTTAACAATTTTCTTTGGGTCGTTCAGGGGATTGGAATTTGTGCACGAATTTTTATTGGAGTTCACGAGCGGCTACGATCTGTCCACTTGCGTGTTTAACGCGTACGGAAAAACGCTGAAACAGTACCATGGATGGATTGTAAGGAACATAATCATGGTATAATTGGATTGACTACTCTGTAATTGTTGTAAATAACCCTTTATTTGAAATCGAACATGTGGAATTTGTATTTTAAAGGCTGCGGCGCACAAAGTCCCGAGCCGCCAAGAGACATTGTTGGCTTTGGCTTTACGTCCCGAAGATGTTCACCATCCTCTTTACGAGAAGACACTAATGGAAGAAGCTAAACTGTTTATAGAATCGATGAACGTGTTAACTAAAGTATTAAATGAATTTTACTATAAACACAAGCTGGACAAAAAGGAAGTTGTGTAAATCATGCAGCCCCATAGTCACCAAATTGTAACAAAGTGTATAAACCGAATACATAGCTAATTTGCAAGACTTGTATATCCAACCATATTTGTTGGAGATTCATATTAATCGTGTATTATTTATTTACAGATGGGTTTAAATCTTATTCGGTTATAGGATTTAATTTACTGACAATAAATAATATGCTGTCTTAATATTATGACTGTCGCCATCTTGTGTTGCTAAGCAACATGTTTGTTTACACAGCAACATGGAGTTTGGCAAAAATCTTTCTGCTACTGATAAACAGTTTCTAGGTATTTATAAGTATTCAGTGAATTTGTTGTTACTAATGCAGTACTTTATTATCTTTTTAGAGATAAATGGTGTATATAAAATACTGAAACAAGCTTTGGTCAGTCTTTTGGAAAGAGAACCGAAGAACCCAATTGAATTCTTGGCCTGCTAGTAAGTGTTTCTCTCTTAAAGATGATGTCCCTGTTTTAATTTAGTCACATGTTCTAGTTTTGAATGGCAATGTGATCAAGCGAATCCACTGAATAGAGCTTTTCAGTTTATTACTGAAGTTCATTACGATCACGCGACATTTGAAGGAAATTTACAAGATGCTTATCTTACAATCGGCCAACACAAAGGTGAATTTCTAGCAATTATCTTAAATCTGTTGTATAAGGATGTAAGTAATATTTTGGAATTTTATATGTAATTATTAACAGCGCGGAAAAATGTGAAAGGTTTAACGGGTGACATTTTCATGGATCTTATGTCTCTGCTTAGCAGGTATTTCTCCAGTTCATATTCTGTAATTTATACAATTGGGAATTGGAGTTGTTTAACTGTTGTTTCAGGTGTTTTTCGGAGCAGTTGCAGAGGTTGCTTTTGGACGAAATGGCCACCGCTGAATCGGATGTGGTTTCTTACGCGAAGTTCCGAAAGAGCGTGTTGGCTTGCTTGCTTCTTAAAGATTTATTGGAATGGTGCAATGGAATATTTCCTCTTGTTGAGAATAATGGGAATTTGCCAAAAACTACGTGTGACATGCTGGTGTCCCATCTGGAAAAGGTACTGAACGGCTCGTTCGACCGCAAACTTGACATCGCGATGACCGCGGACAGTTTGTTGTCCACTTTCATTGGGGAATTTGAATCAAACACGTCGTTCGAACAGTTCAGAGATAACATTGTAAAGACATATTTTTCTGCAGTTTTTGGCAAAGGAAAAGTTTAAGCTGCCATAATTCAAATTGTAGCTAGTACATACATAATAAAATGTAAATTTAATTTCCCAAATGGTCCACTCTTAGCTAGAGGTACAGGAAAACTGTTTAATGAAATGTATTATAGTGGTTTTTGAAGATAAATCTGAAGAAATCGGCCATATTGTATTAATCAAACTGGTTTTAATTTAATCGAGAATTTAACCTTGTATTTTTCTGTGGACATGAATGTAGTAAACAATTTATTTAAATTCCAATTCTTATTCTTTGAATATTGAACATCCTTTAAATAACTCGTTGGATTCTGTTTAAAAGATTATTCACATGTTATTTAGTAAGTACTTAATTTTTACTGCAATTATAATAATGCATGGTCATATATTTCAAATAAAATATTTCATTTTAATCTCAATCATAAGAGAAGCACACGAATATTTAACATTTCTTTTATTACTAGTATATGCTTTCAATTTACAATATATGACATGGAAATATTGCTAAAAACGGATGGTGAATGCAATCGTGTTTGATTTTAGTTTGAAAAACGCGCCAAAATTCGACCCTGCGTGATTGGCGCCCTCTACCCGTCAGTGACGAACAACATTTATAACTTCAACCGCCAGATGGCGCAATCAGTACAAAGTCTCGCGGAATCGCGCATGCGCACGAAACGTTTGTTTTGCGCTGGCATTTGTCGCTTCACAGTCCCTGATAAATTTTCAATTTACGGTGCGACGATTCCGCTGTCGATCGAAATAATCATTTTGTGAGACATGGAGGCTGAATCGTAGTTCGGTCGATCGAGTTTCGATTGGGCTTGGCTATTTTACGTTTTTTAAAAAGCTTTCGAACTGTATCGAAAAGGCTTAAAAATGGGTCGGTCGCGAAGTCGAACTCGTTCTCCGGCAAAGAGAAGGCATCGAAGCAAGCATTCAAAACGAGAAAGACGATCGAAATCGCGAGATCGTGTCTCGAAAGCAGCAAAACCAAGATCTAGATCGAGAGAAAGAAGCTCAAAAACGAGGTAAAGTATGCATTGCATTTAAGCCTACTCCGAATTCAAGTGCATACAGATAAAAAAAAACATGGTGTCCTTTGTTTTTTTGTGAGCAATGTTTAGGACCGACTGCACGTTCAAATAATAATTGTTACAGTGTGTATCGATATAGGTGAAGTTTCTTTGCCGTGTACTACGTTGCAAGAAGCACCCATGGGAAAATATGGGGGAAAACTATATAGCCATATGCCAAATTCATCCACTCTTGCATATATGCTAATTACATTTGTGACTGCTGGGATATATTGGAGTAGGTAAAGTCACACTGGCTCCATCCACAGTTTAGGAAATACAGTATAATTTATTACAGAAAACAGATTTGATATTGTAGACCAGGAACCACTTTTCTGCACAGTTTAATATTTAAAATTTCGATGTTTTCCTTGTTTGAACTGTTCAATAAAAGGACACATATATGTAAGTGAATCATTTGACATAAACCTTATCTAGAAGTGTCAGATTTGCTAGAACATATGTTGGATTACATGAATTATGTAACAACTAGTTCTGTTGGAGTAATTTTAAGATTATTATACTCCTGAAATACTGTAAATACCTGGCTTATTTACATCCACAGTTCATTGTGATTTTCCATTATCTGTGTGCATTTTTATCATGCAACCCTTGAACATCCTTGTGAACTTGATCTATGTGAAAATGTATGTACATAGATAATAGTACTATCATGTATATATTTCACTATTACATTTATTGGTCAGGAAACGGGAATTTTCCACTCATAAACAAACGATTGTTGTCACGAATGCAGCATATAATAACACATAAACATGGTAAAATCTTCAATAGCAACGAAGTCAGAAGTTATATCCTGTGGATTAAATGTGTAAACTGTATGAAATTCCAGGAATATTAAGGTAGTACACAGTGTGATTAGGCTAACTCTCAATGCTGAGACATGGTACAGACAAGCTAGGGATTTCACGAAACAATCTGAATACTAATTGAAATAAGTGGGAAGAATATTAATTCAGGGATGTCAATTTATAGAGTATGTTATCATCAATTTTTTGTGCCTTGTCCGAATGTGTTTTCCATGTACAGGTTGAGTGTAGCCTTCGGTGATTTATTTGATGGTACGTGGCATCGAGGTAACATATGACATCTTATCGCTGTTCATTTTGATAATCACTGTTTTAAGAATGTGACTGTAATACGAGGTAATAACGAGGTGTTTTTCGTAACTTTCCAGGAAAAGGTCCAGGTCTTCGGCGCAGAGCAGCACGAGCGAAGAGATGGACGAGTTCGGAAGGGCTGTTGGCCGGAATCGCTCCAAGAAGAGGGACGAGGTGGAGAGGTTGGCCGAACTGGAAAGGCAAAGGTATAAATGCAACTACCTGTACAGTCATATCTGAGTGAGATGGTAATAAATGGGTTTTTTGGGTTCGCAGGAACGCGGCGAGAAAAGTTGCAAACGTTGAGATTCTGCACCTGAGACGTCAGAGGGAACTGGAAGCGAAGCTGATCGAAACTGAAACGGCGAAAAGGATAGAAGAAATGGTTGCCAAGAGAGTGGAGGAAGAACTGGAGAAGCGCAAGGATGAGATAGAAGCGGAAGTGCTGCGGCGGGTCGAAGAAGCGAAAAGGGTGATGGAGAAGCAGTTGCTAGATGAGATGGAAACGAGGAGGCAGAGAGAACTAGAAGACCAAAGGAAGAAAGAGGTAAAGATTTGCGGCGCCACTCAACGCTTTAGGGACGCGCAGAAGGCTTGGCTTGTGACATGTGAAATGCTTCGATGATCCCCACTCAAACATCCTGAAATGTCATGAGCCAAGTGCAGTACTTACTTCAAAATATACAACGCAAATTTTAAATTCTCAAATTCCAAAGATATTTAACAATGTGGCACGAGAGTAATTAAATTATTAGCGGAGATGACGGACGCAATTCCACAACTTTATGAAGTCTCTTTAAATGGATCTACATGTTTCAAAATATGTGTGTTATCTTCATTGTCAAGATTAGAACAATCTTTATATTGTTTAGCTCAGTGATGATGCTGTACGAGCATTTCATGTACTGAGAATGGTTTATCGCAAACACTCGTTTGTTGTTATTGATGCTCAAAGGTGACACGCATGCGTTGAAACATGTAAATTCATTAAAAAGAACTAATTAACTGAGTTGTGGAATTGTTTGTCTTCAATGAGTAATTTAAGAAGTTTGTGGATACTTAAACTGTTTTGTGAATGCTGGATCGCGTGATATGAAATTTTGATTTTGCGTAGCCTTCACGTAACAAATTTACAGTGGAGTAAGTTGAATCTGAAATTTGTAATTTATGTAACTGGAATTGGAGAAAATTGTTATCTTCTGGCAAAAGAAGATGCTTTAATGCAATCCAGCATCAACTTTAAAACTTGGTATATCGTTGAATTTTGTTTCGCAAGTTCACGGTTTCCTGTCTTTGTGCAGGAATAGAGGTGAACACAATCAAATTCGTTTGTGTTGAAACAAACATATTTTAAAAGTTACAAGATAAGTTTAAAATCAGCTTTCCAATGTGTCAAATGTTTTTAGTCTTTTTCACGCCATTCCGCACAATAATTTGTCAGGGGCGTGGAAATGAACATTACTTTTTCTATTAATTGGTTTGAATAATGGAATCTTACTTATTATATTTCCTACAACTTGCATTTGGAAGAAGGTGATTTTACATTTTTCTGAAACGTATATTAATTTCACACCTTTTTTGGGTAAATTATCCGGATTTGGAGTACGTACTGCACTTCGCCTTTCTGTCGTTGATGGTACCTCGTGTCTAATAACAGATACTGTTGTACCATTTTTGTGATTTTTTTGTGAATAATGGCAACGTGGTTTGTGATATGAATGAAATTGTCCGTATCAAGAAACAGTGAAAACACGGCAAACTTAATACAGTAAAGCAAAGCGCAGGCTGCGTATGGAGAAAGCGTCTCCATTAATGTTGAAGACTTGAAATTTGCAGATAGGAGACTGAAGTAACCATTCTTGCTGGCCCTCAGGTATTTTTACCTAATATTATCTTCTTAAATTATACGGATAACCTCTCGGTTCGCGTCCAAGTACTCTCGCGGGTATATATCCATCCGGTCAAACGGTGTGTAGATTAGAGTATACATGTTCTTGTTTCTTTGGCATCGACTGGTTCCGTCGTTTATAAACAGTTGGTGCCCATTCTGTTTTTACGTGATACGGTGGAATTCAAAATTTTTGTCGCGGAGGATTTTGGCGGATAGTTGCGCGTCAAATGAGCCCGACTGTAGATGAAGACGGTGCCTGATGTTGGGAATCGGCTTGCCGTTAACTCAGTAAATATATTCACTGAATTGACTGGTTTATACAGTCAAAAAGTTGATTTCATTTTGGCAATTTTTTTTTAAACAACTCTGGAAAATGTACAGTGTTGGAAGGAAGTTGTGAAAGTTGATGGTAACGTAGGAATTTGTCTATTTCTAGGATGAGGAACGACAAAAGCGAGAAGATTTGGAAAGGATCTTGGAGGAGAACAATCGCAAAATCGAAGAAGCCCAGAAGAAATTGGTAATTGTTTACTTTTCCTTCAATTCATTGTACTATATAAAGACTTATAAATGTATCACTTAAAGGTGAACTGACAGGGCGGGAAAAGTGGACTATGGTCAGTGCCTCTAGTGCTGTTTCTGGCCAATCATTGACAGAATAATTGGCGGGTAGTTCAAATTTACCCAATGGCACAGTTGGTCATGGTCCACTTTTCCCACCCTGTCAGTTCACCTTTAAAATGTATCACCTCTTTGTTTCCCACTGATTTTCCATGAATCGTGAGCTCAAAGTCAAACTTGTACTTTAATACCTTAAAGTGCAAGGTTGATGTCAAAATTATTTTGCATCATTGTTACATCTGTAACATAATACATCTCAAATGGGAAATTCTGGGTGTCTACTGAACTGGGATTTTATGTTGCCCTTGAAATAATGAGATAAAAAACTGGAATAATTATTGCGAAATACTGGCAAATTAATCATTTTGTTAAGACATTTTGAATAACAGCTGTACTTTTTCATTAGTTTGTGTGCGGGATTAATTATTATTTTTGCTTTATTCTTATAGAAAAGCAATTATAAATAACAGTAGCAGTCAAGTTATTTATTTTGTGACTTGGTACTAAAATGAGTAAATTGAAATGTTCTTATAAATGGAGTTTTTTATCACGCAAGTCATGATATTTTGTTGGATATGGTCATGGGAATTCTGATAAAGTCATTATATTTTGGATTTGAATACCAGCTAGTAGACACCATGTCATTTGGATAAAAGATTAATATGAAGTTTATATTGTTTTTGCAGGCTGAAGAAAGGCTGGCAATGGTTGAAGAGCAGCGCAAGATTGACGAGGAAAGACAACGCTTACAAAAAGAGCAGGAAAAACGTACGAGAGAGGAACAGATGCGTATTTTGAACAAGGGAAGAGTAAGACCCAAGTTGTCTTTCTCACTCAAGCCCACGGTTTGAATGCATCAGAAACACACGGATTTGTTTTTCCTCGATGCTGCTCTTGAGTACGCAGCGGCGACACGTTTCGAAGAGGGCAGTAATAATAACAACCAACTTTTCAAACGTTTAGCGTTGAAAAGTTGACGTTTTGGAAGCGTCTTTCAGAAAGTATTACTTCCCCGTGTTCATAATAACCTGTCGTCCAATTATATCTACTTTAAAAATTTTGACATTCATTCAAAATTACATGTACATTATGACATTGGGTAGGGAATTAATAAGTGTCAGTCGAAACGGTCAATATGCACTATAATTCTAGAAAAGCGTAAAGTACGAGTTGCCCATATCCATATTTCTGAGGCCCCAAATCTAATATCTGTGTTTTTTGATGCACATTATCACGGAGTTGAGGGACGAGGAAGAAGATGGACTGATGTAAGTTTGTATCGACGATATGCATGAATAAAAAGAAGCAAATTCACATTCAGTATCTAATTATTGGAATTACATTTCGATGGAAGAGTAGTTCATTTAATTGCTGAATTTCAAAATCAATTGTTATTAAATAAGCGATTTTCATTTAATGATTAATCCAACTAACAAAACAAAATACATACAGTTATCATTTAAACTTCTGTGGTGTTGCAGGTAATTAACAATTTAATTGTGATCTCCAAAAACGTAACAGCGATCTAAATGCAAAAATCAACAGCGTTTTTTTGCGCGCCATCTGGTATCAGAAATGTATATTTTTTACAGTGCTAATAATTCAAGGCTAGCCTTTCGTCATCTGAATCCAAGGTTAATGCCGAGATCTCGCCATTATTAACCTTGATTTGAACCAACCTTGGATTTGAACAAGGATTTGAATCTAGAATTTCTTTGAATTTTGGACTAACAAGTCTGAATCGAAGAAATTATATGTATTTAAAAAGTAGATCATTCGTTTATTGGTCGATGCACGGAAGAAGGAGGAGTTATCTTGGGCTCGAACGCCCGGGAGGTGGAGCGTCGTCGTTCGATAACAAAATGCGTCATCGGAATGCTGTCAAACGCAAATCGGGCGGCGGATGGAAGCGAAAGAAGCACGATCGAGTGACATGGTGCACGGAGAGTACTGAAAATCAGGCCACTGGTGGTCGTCATATGATCTGGCCAAGTACTGTGAGTCCGATGCGATGGAAGATGACGATGAAGTGGCGGACGAGAGGCAAGGAATTTTGTCGGGCAGCAGCAGCCAAAATGGCAGCTCGAGTCGATGGGCATCGGAACCTGAACAGTTGACGGCATGTGGGGCCTCGGTTTGCTGCGATCCGAGGAGAAATTGCCACAGATTCGTCGTTCTTATTTTTATGTGTTTCCTATGTTTCGGTAGGTATATATATAAAAACCATTCATCTTTTGTTAGGGACCGTTCATAACGTATGTACCTTAACTTTTTTATATTACATATTTCCAACAAAAGTTACCTGTTATCAACACCTATCATCTTTATTGCAGCACTTTCTAATGTTATTTGACATCAACTAGAGCTTGGACTAGAGGAAGCCAAGGACCGATAATTATCGAAATGTCTTAATTATTGCTATTATTAAGACGCATATAGTATAATTAATCAATTGGTATAATTTTAAATGAATGTAATGCATTAATTGACAGCTGTTTGAGGAAAATGTCATGTTTTGCTTACAAAGTATTTAAATATGCTTTTTTGAATTTGCAATAGTGAATAATATGTTGCAAAACAAATGGGAATATGTATACCGATTTCATTAAGCCCCTCCCACTGCCAATATGGAGGCCAATATGTGGAAAATTATGCAACCTTATTGGCAATTAATTGCTTTGATATTTTCATCTGTCTTTCAGTGAAAGGCAGGTCACGTGAAATTAGTGACATATCAGATATAATCAAGATATAATTTATGAATGGTCCCATTGTATTTAAATTATATGTATTAATAATTTTAATGTTTCATTTGATTTGTAGGCAGTTTCTTCTGTTACGATAACCCCGGGGCCCTTCAGACCAACATCAAGAATGACATGAAGGTGAATGCAAAGGACTATATGGGCTTATATGCATGGTATTCGTGGCCCAATGTTATCCTGTGCTTCTTCGGAGGATTTCTTCTCGATCGTGTGTTTGGCATCCGTGTGGGAACCATTATTTTTGCTGTCTTTGTCCTCATCGGACAGGTTTGTTTAACCTGCTATTAAAGTTTTAAAGGAATTCGATAATAATATGTATTTATATATTATTTTCCTTTCGTTTATATAGGTGATCTTTGCATCTGGAGCATTGTGCAATAAGTTTTGGCTTATGGAAGTTGGCAGATTTGTTTTTGGGTTTCTGTTTTTCCATGTTTGAGTTATAAAAAAAATGAGACAGTGACATATGTAATAATAACAGCAATCTTTGAATTTTTAGAATCGGGGGCGAATCACTTGCGGTTGCGCAAAACACGTACGCGGTCAGCTGGTTCAAAGGAAACGTATTGAACATGGTGTTTGGACTTCTGCTGAGTTTTGCTCGTGTGGTAAGAACAGTAGATGTCAGATTAATCAAACCAGGAACAGACCGGTTCCGAGTACAACACTAATTTGCAACTTCAAATGTGTGCAAAAAATGAAATAACATGTTGGGGGAGAATGAGAATGGGGAAACGGTACAGAGTTCAAAACTGGAAATGTGAGATGGAAAATCCTGTAATTGATATTTATGCGCATTTCTTCTTACAGCTCCTGTATAATGTAACATTTCATAATTTGTAATATATCATGTAATTCCATTCGTGTTTTACAGGGTAGCACCGTAAATTTCAACGTCATGCAACCCATATATGATGTGGTATCGCAAAGTTATACGGGGTACACGTGTCTTGGAATAGTGCTAATGATAGGTTCGTGTTTTCTAAAATCAGAAAGTTCAGTAGCAAAGCTGAAATGAAGGGCTCGGTGTAAATTTACAAGTATATTTTTTTAAATCTGTAATGAGAAAAATAGATTTTAATTGGATATTTTCTCAATATCAGCTCTGTGTTGTTGCGTTACACCGATCCCTTCGTTGAATTATATTTTAAATTGTGGGTTTTTAATGAAATATATCTGTTTTTCAGCTACTTCCACGTGTGCGTTATCTTTAATTTGCGCTGTCATCTTGGCGTATTTTGATTACCGGGCCGAGGTGATTCTACACAGGAAAGCCGGAGAAAGAGGTAATGTATAATTACGTGAATTACATTTCACACAAAACTACTATCAGAGTGTCTACTGATACTGGAAATCCTGGAATTGTACTGGAATTTTCTTTTAATCCTGGAAAATATATAATTTTTGACACTTTACGTAATTTCGTGTATTGATTTCTGTGTTCCTCTTTCAATTTACTTGGAACAAAATTTACCAATTAAGCATGAGACTTTTGAAATTGGATTGTTCATTTCACTTATTCATCAGCTTTTAAGGGATTAATGTTGTTTGTTATGTAACTGTATTTCACTTTATATATTTTGTGTCCTGGAAAAAGTTACAAATATCCTTGAAAATACTGGAATTTTGAAATGAAAGTTTAGTAGACATCCTGAATATCCAGTTACATCATTGTTATGTAAAGCCTTGGTATGACGTAATTTTGGGGATGTTGACATTTCATGATTTCATTGTTGCACAATGGCATTGAGCAAGAGTATTGAATGGTTATTTATAATAATGATTTATTGAAATCAGGGGAAGTGGTTCGACTGCAGGATGCCAAAAATTTCTCGCTCTCCTTCTGGATGGTAGCGGCGATATGCGTTTGTTATTACGTAGCGGTCTTTCCATTCATCAGTTTAGGAGTGTAAGTACACTATTCATGTTGCAATATATCATTTCATACGTTTAAATTAATCTGTTTTAACTCAACTATTAGTGTCTTCTTCGAACGGAAGTTCGATTTGGTTCCGAGCGAGGCCAAGTTGGTGAACAGTTTAGTGTACGTGGTCTCAGCCGTTGCATCCCCTTTCTTGGGCCTTCTGGTGGACAAGACCGGAAGAAATATATTTTGGGTTTTCCTGTCGATTATATTTACAATGGGTAGCCACGGTATGCTGGCATTCACCTTCATAAATCCATACATTTCCATGGTGAGTGAATTTTGTGGCGCAAAATTTAAATTGTAGTATTTGAGAATGTCTGTTGATACTTTTAATTTTTCAGATTGCCATGGGAATTTCGTACTCGCTCTTGGCAAGTGCCTTGTGGCCCATGGTAGCCTTAGTCATTCCAGAATATCAGTTGGGAACTGCTTATGGGGTGTAAGTACGTGTAACTTAAGAAAATGCTTGGAAAATTAGTACCGCGTTGAGAAACCAACTGAACAGTAGCATTTTTTAATACACAGCGTAATTCCTAACAAAATGTGGGACACTACTATATAATAATAATGTTCAAAGTTTATGCTGTCAACACAGTCATGGACTTCCAGGAAAAGTAATGGAATATTGGAATTAAAATGGAAAAATATAGAAATTTGTAATTATTTAAAATTATCAATGTGTTCACAATAATTATACAGTATTTCATATGCACTAAACTATAATCAATATACAGCCAAACTTTAATTCTTCCAAGTCAAACCTCGTTAGTTGGACACCTGGATAATTCGTCACAATTTTAAGTCCAATCTTCATAGACTTGCATGTTAAAAAATTCCGTATACTAATTAGTCTACAATTTTGACTGTATTAAGACTTGGAAGAATTAAAGTAATGGAAATCCTGGAAATGTTATTGAATTACTACTTATTTTTGTTAGTGCAGTAAGACGGTTTATTTTCCATGTATTTCTGAACGTGGATTATTAGGGGAGTTCCTCTAACTTTATCTGTGACTGTTGTTTTTATTAACAGTATGCAGTCTGCTCAAAACTTGGGTTTAGCAGCGCTGTCGATTGTTGCTGGTTTGATAGTTGACAACAATGGCTACCTAATATTGGAAATCTTCTTCCTGGCGTGGCTATGCGGTGAGATACTGATTAATTATAATATTACATTACTCCCAACATCTGAATTAAAACACATGTAATAACTGTTTCTATTGTATTATTCAGTTGCTTTGATAGCTACCATAATCCTGTGGATGACCGACGCGTTCCGCGGCGGTCACCTCAACCTGTCCGTCAATCAGAGGTCCAGATTGGAGAAGGAATTGCTGTGAGTAACGTGGTGCTGATGGATATCTTCAAAGCCTGGTGTTAAGTTGTTTCAACCAAACTATGCAGGATTGCAGAGACAGTGGAAAGGGAGAGATTAGTTAGTTCGGGTTCGATGCCCGACGTTGCCTCGCACGATCTTCTTCAACCGAGATCTGACTTCCACATCCGTAACCGGTACTTATCAAGAATAGGGTTGCCGGTGAGTAAATGAGTAACCGTTTTTAGTTTATTGTAACTTGTGTGAGAGTTAAAATATTTAATTTCATCAGCTTCCAACTCATTACGATGTGACCGTGTCTGCCCTGATGCATCGCACCGGTCTCAAGTGAATCTTGCCACCCGAGCAGTACCGGAACATCAACGCCGTGTCCTGCAATGGTGATATTCATTTTGATCTATCCACGAGGCCACACATTTACGTGTCAAAGCAAAAATGTGTAGGCCATTTTATGTATCGTAATATATAATGTTTGATAAAAGTGCCCGGATAATTTGCCGAAAATACCGATACATCACGGGCTATTATATATTTGCAAATGGGATCATCCATATTTATTTAATTGGATTATTACAAGTTTTAACCTTTAAAAAGTAAGAACTTTTTAAGCACTGTAGACTGGAAAATATACAACCCTTTAAAGGGCTCCTGGACATACCCCAGAAATTTGATTTCAATATGTAAAATCCTTGGTAAAATAGTACAATATGATGTAATTTTACTATGTAACTTAGTCCATGTCATCCATAATATAGAAATGTTTAAAGTAAAACAAGGAAATTTTTGCAATTCTAGTTAATTTTATATCGGAGCTGCGCATTTATTAGTCGCATCATACGTATTCAAGTTTATAAGAAATTTGTAACTTTAATTCATATAAAATTTATACTTTAGACAATAATTCATTTTGTTGCTGTAATATTTTATATAGGGGTATTTATAAATAACTACCAAATTATATAAATATTTAACATTGAATTTTGAAGAATTTGTAAAGACTACATCTGAATCAATTGAAATTTACTTCTATAATTGAAAAATCACTATGCAATTGGAAAAAATAGTTTTTGAGACCTTGACATTGGGACATTAGAAGGGATTATCAAAAGCCATCATTTGGTCAGCCCAAAAACATGGGCAACGAATGCTTTATTAACATGATTTAATGTGGCAAGCGCCAGCTACATAAATCTGTAGTCTATATAATCACTATTACAGGAATATTTTGTTAACATGCATTGCCTACAGCTGAGGCAAGTTAAGTAATGTGGTTTGTCCAGGAGGTAGATAAACAACATTTCTGGACTTGGAGAGCTGATAGGCAATGTCCTCGGCTGCCTCGATGCGCCGCAGTTCCACTAAACCGTTGCCGGCGTCTCCGAAGGCTCTTGCCAGAAGGGAAGCCGCTTCGGCATCACCTTCTGCTGAAATCACAGTGGCCTTTTTAGTTTGCTCTGCCTTTTCCACAACAAATCTTGCTTTTTCAGCATCCTGTTGAGCCACTTGTTTCAATTCAACGGCATGAGTGAACTCCTTGCCGAAGGTCAGATGAGTCTATGCGCAAAACGTTAAGTTTTTTAAAGTTTTACGTACAAAATTTTACAAGTTATCTTTTGAAGTTACCAAGGAAATGTCGTCCAAAATCAAACCAAACTGAGATGCTCTTTCGGTGAGGTCATCGCTGACTTTCTGCGAAACGATTTCTCGCTGGGTGATCAATTCTCCGGCATCAAACTGAGCCTAATATGAATGAAATTAAGTGGAAATACTGTAAACTTGTAAGTGAACTCCTGAACTAAATTTTTGAAACGTACAACTACAGCTTTTAAGACTTCTGTTGTGATTGAAGGCAACACCCTTTCATCGTAATCCAAACCCAAACTACTGTAGATTTTAGGCAATTCTTCAGGAATTGGCCGGAAAAGAATACGCAGCGTGATGTTGACATTTTGCAAATCTGGAAAAATGCACGAGTTTTATTATACAAATGGGGATTTCAAATGAATTTTTTTATTAACCTTTACTGCCAGTAACTACTGGTACATTTCTGGGTCTTGATCTTATGTCGTAAATAATAGGCCTTTGCACCCAAGGGATCAAAAAGTGGGTTCCTTCACCAACTACATCCTCCTTTATACCGGTAAATCTATCGAAGATGACCGCTCTATGACCTCCATCCACTGTTTTATTAAAAAATAGACAATAATGGCAGCAGCATTTTATTAGGCCTATTTCAAAAGTTGTAAATTTTACCATTGTACAAAGCGGTGTTCGCAACACCACCAAGAACAGCAATACCCAGTCCTAATTTCCCTATATTATTGAAAAATTGACCCGCCATCGTAGATTGTTAACAAATAGTGTGCGCAGTTTGAAGATGATCAAATCTGATGAAATAAAGAAGTAAAGCGTGGTGGACCGTTGTTGCCAGATAGCCGCAAAATTTATTACAAATATCGACATTAAAATTGGGAAAACGTTTGAGAAAGCCAAATTCTCGCAAATTTCTCATTCGAGTTATTCAATAGTTATCATAATTTATTTTCTTTGCAAAATATTGTAGAAACGCTTTTTTATTTTATTTCCGGTATGAATTCCAAGGCTAAATGGAGTACTTTTATGGTTATCATTCCGGCCGCTAGATGGTAGCAGTGGTAGCAGTAGAGCTCAGGCGCAATGAATGACGGGATTGATTTTATTAGGCATCAGGGTTTGGACTTGGATTCAATCTCATGACGATCATAAGTGCATTGAAATCCTCGTTATAATGTCGCAAAGATGTCATTCAGGTATAGATATACTTTAGTCAAGCATTATTCGATGTTTTTAGAAAGTATAGCAGTCAATTGTTGTAATTATTGGTTAATGAACACATTTTCCAGTTCATGTTAGGGTTAAAGTGTAATCGAATTTGGGGTCACATGGTCCATTAGAAAATTAGTTGAATGAGGCCAAATATATTGTTTTCACAATGAATATGTTAATAATTATAAGGTTTATGCCCAGGCTTCCATAGGTTTATTCAGTGTTTCTCACATTTTACCAGGTAAATTGCTTCAACATCCATAACAGAAGTCGCAATTAAGATTATTCCTGCACAATGTTGAGGGTTTTGCTTGTGTTAGACTCGTGCTGTTTTTTAAGCCTCTTCCTCAGTTCACTGGGAAACTTGACGTAACATTTCTTGCAAACTGGTTTCATGTCGAATTCGTAGAATTTTGTTCTGTAACATCAATTGGAAATTTACCACCAGTGAATGAAATTTTATACAGGAACTTAATTCTGACATTTTTGGTGTCATATATTTTTCACTCAACTTACTTTGTGCTTATTTTCTTATCACACGCAGAACAAGCAAAATGATCAACGCACCAGGATTTGTTCATAGCTTTGAAAGCTGAAACAAACGACCATAAACACCGCAGCCTGCTAATTCATCCACACAAGACAACTTACTTTGTCCCACTATGACATCATTGCACGCAAAGCACAAGTTCCCGAAGAACTGTTGGAAAAATAACCGAGGTAAGTAAATGAGATATAATCTGGTGGATAGATAGATGAAATTTGTAAATGACCTGGTGATAATGGTACTCGCAATAGGCTTGTCCTCTCATCTCGTAATGCTGGTGTCCGAGAAACGGCTTCTCGCACTTGCGGCAGACGAAGTGCTGCGATACGCAAGGAAGGACCTTCAAGAGCCACGAAGGTGCGGGAAGGAAATGCAGCCTGACAGATTATTACCTCAACGTGCCAGGGTTTGCCAAGGGCCCAAACGATCCGTCCCTCGATGGGCATGTGGCAAGCGCCGCAGATGGGAATACCCATCTTATCGTGGCATCGCAAGCAGTAAAGTTTCCCCTGCAATTCCCTGGCATCTGAAGTTAACTCCGCACTGCAATGAGGAAATCACAGTAAACAGGTAATTAAAGTTCCCATGTCCACTGATGCATTATCAGGGTTCATATACCAAGGGAAAATCGTAACCACAATTTGGTATGAACCATGATTATGCACTGCATAGAAACGTCCCTTTGAACATGACACACTGATTCTCACCCGCATGTCTCGCAGTTGTGATGATACGCGTGGTACATTTCGCCGCGGAACCTGATTAGGTCTCCGTCGATGATTTCGCTAGGCAGGATAAGGGATTTTAGATTGCGATACGTGGAGTATTCGTTTTAATAGTTTGAATTACCGGCATTTGAAGCACATTTGTTTGCCAATACGTTCGGCTTTTAACTTTGTGTTGCACTCGGTGCAAAGCGCGCGACCGCAGTTGGTGACGAAGCCGACGTCTGCCAAGGGCTTTTCGCATATGTTGCATCTAAAGCATTGAGGGTGCCAATTTCGTTTCATTGCCTTAATCACTCGTCCCAGAACGAATTTATCTATAGAAGTTAACAACGATAAGTACTGTGAAATATTACATAAAGTAACCCACGTAACGTACTGCATAAACCGCATATCGGAGCGTAGAGCTGGTTAAAGTCGTATTCGCAGTACATCCTTTCCTCAAACTAAATTTACCAAGTTCAATTACAACCCAGATGCAAATTGAAATAAGGTTTGTTATCGTACATACCTCGAAGCAGATATCTTCAGGGAACGGATGGAAACATTGAGCGCAGCTGCGTAAAGTGAAAAGTGTTTTGAAACTTGTTCATTGATGGTAAATTTAAAATGGGATGGCTAGTTACTTACACAAAGCACTGTTTGTGCCATACTTTGCCGTTGAAGTTGAATATCTTCTCGTATTGCGAGAAACCATCGCGGCACCGCGAGCAAAACATGTTTGGAGAGAGCGCAGTGGCACTATATTGCAAATGAAATGGTGTTCATTGTGGAAGAGCAGGAAATTAATATAATTGAAAATGTCCCTGTTAGATCCATGCATTGTATGTAATAATACGCAGTTTCCATTTCCAGAATAGAGTACAGTGAACCTTGTTCTGATATTGTCAACAAACTCCAATGTCCCACCATTAGAATAGGATTTTCAATACAAATTACATTGCTTTCAGTCAACTTGGATATAGGAAACATCCTTTAATAGAAACTGATCTCCCCCATAAACCCGGCCAATTGACAAATAAAACAATAAAGTAAAAGTTGTTAAAATCATGTAACCTTGGTGTAACTAAACTAATTTCATCATACATAATGGGTATTTGTATAAACACAATATTATTATTGTTACATAACTGTAATGTGGGGAACTTCGTTATAAAACGGTTTCTTATAAGAAAGGTTATTCAATAAACTTCGATTATAGGAAAAACAATTTAAAATTCCCAGTTCCTTCGAGTTGAATGAAAATAATGTTCATTGTATTCACAAATATTGAGAATATTTTAAAACTGTTTTCATGTTGGAATGTAAGAAACATATCAAACAAAGAGGTGGTATTTGGGAAACACACATATCTGAAGACAAACTTTTTGGAACTTATACGGAGTGATTTGCCGTACGAATGAATGGATGGCATATACCGTGTTGATTGTGTTGTAGGTTCATATCAGGGGAATTGAATTGTTTGCTGTTACCTGTTGGAGTTTTCCTGGACATTTTGCACTGACTGGGCGGATTGTCTTAACTTTGGGGGTAAGGCTGGCGGAGTAGCGGGAAAGTTACCGGTAGTAACATTGTCCTTGTTGACGTTGCGGCGAAGGTAAAGATTACTCAACCCGATGTCCAACTCCATGATGCTAATCTTACACACACTATAAAGGCACTAAATTGAAATTTTACAGTTTGAAAACAATAATTTCCAGTTGCTTATTGTAGTTGTGTTTTTACTAGGTGGACGCGCACACCTTAAGCAGAAACATTGATAACGTTAGAAGCCTTGGTAACTGACGTCTTATCAAATACAAAACATGTTATCTATGTTTAACATATGAAACGTCTTAAGAGTCATACTGTGGTATTTCCAAAAATGACTTATTTTTAATTGAATTTGAGAGTTGGCTTTTACGCGAGGTGGGCCGCGTGATAGATCGGTTATATGTTATATTTATAATGATTAAAACACGATATGGTTAGGATTTTTATACAGTCAACCATGGAATAGTTTTCAGTAGATATGTTATTAATTATGAAAATAACCATAACATATAAACATAATTGAAAATAATATATTGTAAATTAATCATATATTGCAAATGTAAATATTCCCTTATAATTAACATATAGATAAATCTGACGTCTTCGGTTACTTTTTAATTAGGTATACGTGTATAGTGTACATGATTGTGTTATAAAGTAGTAGTGCAATAACTGATAGGTGACATATGCAGGTGGCGCGGCAAGTGTTCATTGCGTTGCGGATAGCGCAGGTCCGCAGCAGCTTTCAACTTTGCAACCAATTTGATTTTCCTCTTGAATACGTACCTCAAAACAACACTACCATTTCACTATTCTCACCTACATATTTCACTACAAACAATGTAAGTTGCATACGAATCTCCTTTACGTATAAGCATTCGTACGACACGAGTACATACGCGGTACTCCGCTTTGTTCCGCGAAAGTTAATTCGTAGCTGTGTTTGAAACGCAACACAATGTTATTAATTGTTCACAATTTACTATTCTCGAAGTTTAACCTACTTCATTTTTATATAACTTTTATATAATATGTTCTTATTTTTGAAATTGTAACCCGGTTTATTAGACGATGGCCGCGTATACGTGACAGAGATTCCACTATCATCACCTGATAACTGGAAGTTTGCACAATAATTCACGGATATAATGTAATAATTGTACATTGTGCTTTAAGATTAAGACAATATACAATATGGATTTTGTCTTAAATTGTTATTTTTAAATACATATATCCTTAAAATTAATGCTAGACCGCAGATGATGTTTTGCAAACTTTTTGTTTATTCTGACTGATGGAAAATAAGGTAAAACCTGAAAAACAAAATAAAAACCCGATGGAAATGCATTTTCACGAACACAATTTGTCCAGAATATAATATTGGCTATGTGTGACATTGCATTGTGCGGAGTATTTTGCGCAGGTTGCGAGTGTACCCAAGTGTTTTCGCACATGTGGTGAATGAAAAATCCGGTTACCGTGTGAAGGACAGCAAATAAATAGACTACATAGAGTTCACTATATTGCAGAATAAAATTTATTGAGCTATATAAAAATTATAACAATGAGAAACCATTGCGATATGACTTACTCATCGGAGTAGCCTCTTCGTTCGGTTTCACTTCCATTTCCAACTTGGATGTTGATGATTATGTCAAATGTGTAATTTTATATTATATTTGACATTACCTATTTGAAATAGTAGGAAAGAAACAGTGTTATAATTGTAACCAATAGGCTTAACATATGGAACAGTTAACGGAGACACCCCGAATGTTGCGGAAAATTGAATATTATAACTGTAATAACTTAAAATATTTGGACCGATAATGTTATGCGTGTATATTTTGTGGGTTAGTATTTTGAATTGACGAATGTTTTGTTATTATTTTTCAGAAAGGAGAGCGGTGATGATGAAAATGTCTTCGCGTCCGCTCGCGAGGAGCGCGAAGAAGAATCCGGACGCCGGCAGCAGAAGTGGAATTGGAAGTTTGGATCACTTGACACCTGAAGAATGTGCTCACATCTTAGATGTGATGAGAAGAGATCAAGAATTGTGGGAGCAGAAGGATGAACGTATTTCAAGGTACGTGTAAACCATCATTTTTCTTACTTTAGTAGAAATTTAGTTTGAGTGACGTGAACCATTGATAGACTAATGAGCACATAGTAAGAAGCTCATCTATTGAGATTGTATTTTCCCTTAAAACTAAGTCTGTCATGATTGTTAAATAGATATGTGACGTCAAATGACTGCTATCGGATTGGGGCGCGAGATGAGGTTGTTGTCCTGTTGCGCGATTTGAGGATGTCAAAAGTTATTCCGCAGAATAGAAAAGTTGTTTGAAATACTGCATAATAATGAATCCCGAATAGATTTGAGACAGGTTTTTTCGTTTTTAAAATAAGTTTTGGGAAGTTTTTACAGTTTAAAACTTACGAGTCAGTGGGATAGGCGAACTTTACAGGGTTAACCAACCATCCATATGAAGTACATGTTTGTGTATTGTGAGGTATGAATGAAAATATTTGATGTTATTCTTTTGAAAACATGATACAGTTTCCATGAAAATTTGAACACTTTAATTTGCTGAACAATCCGTTTTGAAATTTTCAAAATTTCGCGTGGCGCTGATTTAGATTACTTTAATTTTAGGATACTTTAGTACAAATTAAAGGTGAAAAATAAGAGGAATATTTTGGAAATTTCTTCTTTAAGTTCACATGTCAACAACTTATTTGTGACATTATTCTTCATAAATGTAGAAAATTGTTTTAATTAACAAAGGAAAATATAAGTATTTTGTTGTTGCCGCATGGAAATATCTCTCTAATTATGAAAATGTTGGATTAATTTAATGTTGACAGATGCTAAGATAATGTAATTTGACAGTTTAATTTAATTAGGTAATTAAAAATGTAATAAAATACAGGGTTGCTCTTAATAAAGCTGTTGGCTAAACATTACGTGAGAAGACAAATTTTTCCACTAAATACTAAATTGCATACTTACCTATAGTTGTTTCCATACTTTGGTTATAAAATATGAGTGCACTTATGTATGTCCTATATGTAGATAAAAAATGTTAATTTGGGGTGGTGCTTCACTGCACAATGGGAACTGCTACTAACATAGTAGTAGTTCATTCCAGCACTTGAGAACCATTATAAGGAACCAGTTGGAAATTTTCAAGACCAACTGTTGATTTAAACGTTTCCGGAAGTAATTTTAAAGGGGTTTTTTTATTTATTTTTTTGCATGAAAAAGAGGCTTTTGTGCGTAGAAAATGGTAAATTGCAAATGATGAATACTCAGGGTGACCGAGAAGCTGCAATGCAGAACATGTGTATATTGGTTGAGGTGTTTGTATGTATATAGAAGTTGGAGAAGCAAGTTTTGATTGTCTTTCTTTAGTGGAGTGTTGAATAGTTGGAAAATATTTCCGGTTGTGACGTAATTAATAACTGGGGCAGTCGAGTAAATACAATCAGTAATTTGCGAATATGCAGTTGTTGCCACTGCAAACGATTTTATTCTACTTTTCCTTGTGATGAAATGCAGAAAAATCCCATAATTTGAAATATCATATTATATATGAGAATTTTTCTATTTGTTTCCTTATCACAGTGAAACATGCAATACAAACAATAATGCTGTTTGCCTTGCATTGTCATGACTAAAGTTGTACAAAATTAAAAAGGAAGTTACATGTAGATGTAAAATATTAATTTAGCTCATTAAATTGTCGTATTATTACATGTTTAATTAAAAATTACACTGTTTTGAAAGTTTCCAAATGTTTAATTCTGAAGTATTTACTATATATAGTGTATCTAATGACAATATAGTATTCCTGATAATCTAATGATATTAGAATATAGTCTTCATATTATGGCTGTGATCATTATATAGTAATTTGTTGTCTTTTTAATGTAATAAAATTAACAAAACATGTTTATTGTGAAACAACCTTCTTATAAGGTCAATATGTTTTAATCTTTTATTTTTATCTAACCATAAAAAATGAAATTCTTCTGTATGTGAGGTCATGATACTTTTTAAGAATTGGTCATGATTATCCTGCATGATAAAGTCATATGTTGTTTTTGAAATTGAGTGGACACTGTTTTAATTGTAATTCATTCCTAAATGAGGAATAAATGTGATGCTAGACTAATTACTTACGAAACACCCTGTAATTTAAAGAAGTTGATAAAATTGTAGTTATTTATATACAAACTAATCTAATGTTACATTTTAACGAAGCAAACAGCAGAATTTTATTGTTATTCAGAGATATAAATGGGAAATATAGAAGAAAAGAGGCGGCCATTACAACAGTCACTTCAAGTGACTGCTGCAATGGCGGCCAGTGAACCGAGTTTAAATATATTCCTGGTTACAAATTTAAAGTTGTAATTATATATTCTGAAATGAATTTGAATTTTAATCGATATATAATAACAAAATAAGTTGGTGTTTTTAAAAAATAAAACAAAAAAACAGCTGTTATCGATAATTATCGATAGTTATCGATTGCACTTTGGGTGGGCTGTATGTAATAGCTGTGCTGCGTTATCTTAACTTTGAGGAAAATGCGATGTAAAAGAATTGGTTTGTTCAGTGGTTGGCCGACTGTTGGGTGGTTCACACGTGTGTTGAGGAGTATAGTAATTGGAATTTGCGAATTTTGCCGCCATTTGCATGATCATCGAAGCGTGGTGCTCGACTTTTGCTGCAAGCCACGTGATTGGTTGCGCTTAATTATCGCCTGGCGAATCGTCCAACCGTAGTCCAACAACGTGCTTAGGAGATTTATACAGTTTTATACGGAGGGGGCTGAACTTTTATGCGGTAATTGCGAATTTCGACACGTTCTAATGTTTTCTCAAAGGGAAGAACGTTCCATTTGGAAAATGGCGCTCGACGGCGCAGTTCCCATCGTCTCAGTTGCAATCTGCACTTTTATCGTTTACCTTCATATCAGGCAATACCTGAGAAATCGGTGAGTTTTATATAATAAACTATGTTATTGTTACGTAAGATTGCGAAGCGAAACCTGTTCGAAATATTTTAGGGAGTTTTTGTTTTTAGGGTGTTCTTAATTACTGTCATCATCTTTTGTTTTTTTAATTTGAAAATCAATGCGATTGGTTGATTTTTTATATTTTTGGATTAGTATGGCACCTGTTTTTTTAAAATGTATATTGCCAGACAAGTAGCATCCTATTTTTTAATAATTAGGTCAAAGTCCCGGAGCACGACCCAGAAATATTTCTTGGCAGTCTTCAAATTCCTGTATTGCAAATTTACTAGAAGGTTCTGAAAGTCCAGCAACCCTGTATTTATAGGTCATGTAACTAGTGGAAATACTAAGTGTCCAGTTATTTATTTATTTATTTTTCAAAAATCAAAGTCATTAAATTCTCATGCATAGGTACTTTTTCTGTATTTATGTGGTTCAGAATTTGTCAATGAGGATGGTGATGATAATCTGGAAAGTTAGGGGGGTCTCATACAAATAAATATAAATCATATAAATGATAAAGAAATAGAAACGTGACACTGATCAACGATTTTCTTGTCATTAAAAGTTATCTACAGTTAATTCCATTGGGAAATTATGTAATATGTTAATTGCGAAATTAGATGAATATGTAAGAAAGTTCAGAATTATAAAAAAATCTGTAAAGTGTTGGTAAGGTCAGGAAAAATCAATGAAAAATTTCCAAATTTTGCGTAATTTTCTATACAAAAATAATAATTATTGCGAATGGGACAAAGTTCTTAAATAATAAATTAATTAGTATAAATATTAAAATTTAGGATGTTTTTGACATGAGACAATGGGACTATTTGATAATTATAAATGTATAGTTTATAAAATGTACTATGTACTGAATATTATGGATTATATTTCTTATTACGGGGATTTTACTGAATATATTATAGTTAGTGACTAATATTCGAGACGTTTTATTTCAACATCGTTATAGAAATTTGGCAATGGTGAATGGCTTGGATCCAAATTGCGAAATATAAGTGCAATATTTCAGGTATCATTTGAAGGTTGTATGTATTAATATATTTGTTTGTGGTTGTATTATTTTCCAAATTAATGATCGCGCAGTAGAATATTCCGTATTTATTATTTTTGTAAATTATAAATGTTCAGGCTAAATTAAAAAAAGTTAATGATTTTTAAAAACATCAGTCGGAACTTTGATATTAACTTTCTTGCTCGCTTTCTTGTTATTTAGACAGTAACGACATACTTCAGTGATACCATGAATATTCTTATCATTGTTGATACAGCTCAACGAAGATGCCATTGTGAACTTTTTTATTTATGTATTTATTTATCACCTGCAAGAAAAGAGAATTTGAAAGTTAGCGAACCGATTATTGTCTTCCACAGACAAAGAAAGAGCAGACACACATAGAATTTACCCATAAAGAGAATCTTTAAAATAGATTAAGATAGAAATTTCTTTTTTTGAATGTTGTTTTTAATTTTATGTGTAGTACTAACTTACGCCCATTTATGTCAACAGCTGTATGTTAAACGAATACGAGCGATGGTCAAAACGGGCGTAAGTTGGTGTTGTCCAACAAAGCGTTCCACACAATTTTTCCATCGTAAAGACAATTAAATACGCAATTATTATTTATAAATATTTTAATAATTGGTATTGTTGCGCTATGCGTGAAGGGTTTCCTACAGATAGTTCAGTAATTTAACGTTGTATTTTTTAAAATTATTATTTGGAAATTGGGACATGGTGATTGGATTTGTTCTCGTTTATCCGGATGTTTAAACAGTTCGGATAATAGATGTTGGTCGTGAAGGATCAATCACGTAGTTTATAGGTTTATAGATTTATATAATTTGACATCTTAAAAATTAAAATCCTATTACGTAAACAAAATTAAAATAAAACAGGAAGTCATATTACAGTATTCTGTGACGTCACTGATTATTTTAGATAAACAAAGAAAGATTGAGAGTAATGTGACGAAATAAAAGGAAATTATTTGACTTGTTACGTTTACTAAACTTAATTTAAATTATGTAACTAATTATTGAAGTAATTATTGGTGCAAATTAGTATAAATTAGAATAAACTAAAATTACATTAAATTTATTCGGGTTCAGTATCTTTGTTTTTAACTTTTTAATTGCTTTAATTACTACTTGAAAACCCAATTGAATGTAATCTCTATATTTGAATATCTATTATAATTAATTAAAAACAAATGCGATGTTTTAATATAACGCAATTAATGATTTAAAAATAGTTAAACGTAATTTTATTGATTAGTAATCAGTAATTCATGCGAAAACTTTTAATGGTTTGCGCATCTTCGTAATTACTGTTTTGTCTGCGTTTTTTATATACACTGTATTACGGGAAATTAATGGTCCAAAAAGTCACGTGACGTGCCAAGTGTGAACAAAAAGTGTTGTCAAAGTACTTGGCCCAAATTCCAATGGGAAATGAAACAATAGAATTTGCGATAACAGAGTACTGAGTATGAACTTTTATTTATCAGTGGATTGAATTGTATTATGTAATTGTATACACTGGTTGTAATTGGCGAATTGTTTCGCAATTATATATGACATGTTGGATCTAAATATAGCAACATGGCGTCGTTTTTGAAGTGTCTCGTGATCACCTTATCTAACGTAGTAACAAATATGTAATTGTAGGGTATTGATAGTTATCGATTATTATCACTGGGTTAAATTTTGTTAACTTTTTCAAAAATAGTAATGTAGTATTATATAAGAAAAAGTGGTGAATGGAATGCGATTTTTGGTCAGAGTTACACGCAACACTTTCTTCATGCATGAACTTCATAGACAATGAATAATTCATGTAGAAATTTAAAGAGGCTTTGTGTCCACTCTGATCAATCGGTCATTTCTGCACGATTGACCATCGCTTTTTATGTAGGTACAGGATATAACCACAAAGGACCTGTGATGATGTACGATAACACAATTAAAATCCAGCATCGAAAAACGATTCAACTGCATTTTTATTGTTCTGCATGAGAAAAAATGTTATGCAGGACTGCATCATGCAGGACTGCATCATGCAGAAATGTGATTTTACGAATATGATAGTACTATACTAATTCATTTTATTCAAAATGTTAGTTGAATCAGTCTTCGAGGCTGCATGTTGAGTAAGGACTAATTAGGGAATTGATGATTTATTTTTGAGTGTAAATTATTAACCCTGTTACATGGGCTATTGTACAGTTGTACTTAATTAACACATAATAACGATTGTTTTAACCTTGGTGACCACTGAAGTGATGACCTGTAAGTTAATTTCAAAGCCATTAATGAAATGTAGAGCAAGTAGGCCTTTATGCTATATTCATTTTATTTATACATTTCCTTCAATAATAACATATAGTTCACATTATGCATAGTTCTGCAGAAAAGTTTTAATTATTTATGAAGTACATATTTTGAAAACAAAAACAAGATTATTTTTGGAGGTTTATTTCTGATGAAGTATTATTGTGGGCCATGACAATTTAAAATTTTTATATAAATTGCATTTTATTGCAAGTGACCCCATGGTGAGCAAATTTTTGGGTGCATGAGGACACTCACTGGAATGTGTAGCACTTGATTTTTGAATATATATATTACAAAACGAAAAGTTTTCACTTTGAGGTGAAGAATGTGTGTGAATAGTGCGTTGCGGTACCGGAAGAGGGCGCTACTGTCAACACCATGCGGATAGTACTTTATAATGAAAGGGAGGGAAGGGGAAGAGACGTGGGAATGTGGGATTTTTTGTGTGCATGCTATTTTTTATTTACGATTCAACAAAGGTTTGTGAGGGCAGGTGAAGTGAGGTTGAACCAGTGCTGTAGGCTAGTGAATAATTCAGTTGTTGGGTAAAAATTGCACCCACACCTCCACCAAGTGGCAACTTGTGGCACTTTTCAACTTCATTTCGCCACACAAACAAGTGCCATTCACTTTTCCAATTCCCTATGCGATATATAATCATTTGGATACTTCGATATGTAATCTTAAAGGTAAGATGAACATCGTTAACTATAATTATACTTACTGCTTGAAGAAAAAGTTAAATTATTATATCCACTTTTATTTGCAAGTAGATTTGATCATTATTCGTGTATAAAAGTGCTTGTTGTAGTAGATTTTTCCCTTTAAAAAAATATTTGTAATTCTTTTACTGTAAACATAATATCAGATTCATAGAATACAATCAGGTTTTAAAATTATTAAATCTAAGAGAATGTTGTTTTTCAATGTATTGAATTGCAGAGTCTTTCATGTAGTTTTTATTAATTATAATAAAATTTTGAGGAGATACTTTTTATTTTTTAAAGGTTTTGTTTTGTTGCGCCACCTGGCCGTCAAATTTATGCACCTATAATTGCTTTCATTTTTTGAGAATTTAATTTGTAATTAATTTTGTCGGAAGTCTTATCACTGTTTTTAAATTTTTGCTCACGAACAGCAGTATTTTAATTTGGAAGTTTTGAATATAATTTTTGCGACCTTGTGGGAAAAATATAATGTGTCATATTTCATTAGTATTTAGTTTGTGTATACAAATTGCTTTGTTCTCGTTTGTTTGACAACATTGTGACGTCACTGTAGGATTATAAACAACACGTGTTGTCTTATTATTAGAGGTTTTGGTTTCCTGGTGACCCGAAGTATGTTTTCTTTTAGCCTTGCATAGGTGTTTGTCCTCTAGCTACCATTTTTGTTTTACTGTATATGTATATTCCAAAAAGTGATTTCAGGTTCATTTCATACATTTTTTTTTATTTTTCTGTTTTTCTTTTGAATGTTTGCGTTATAAACATTTTTTTCTAGCTTTCAATGTCTTTTATTAAAATTATGACACATGTGAACTTTGTATAGGCGTATATTATAAGAAATTATTTTCTGCAACGTGATGCAATTTTCAATGTTTTTGCCACTGGAAATAATTGAACAATGCATGTCCCATACAGAGGACTATTGTTGGACCAGGAAAACAGGACGTCACTTGTGTATGTGAATATATTTTGGTCAGTTTCCGGTGAACTTTTTGGCAAAAACTTTTCCCATTTTCTATAGGTGTGACATTGTGATAATAATCAAACAAAAAATCGATTGAGTGCTATAATTTACTTGAGTTTTGATACAGCAAAATTAAACTGTATATAGGAATAATGTAGACATGTAAGTGAGATTTGAGGCCATGTCCGGATAGAGGATTATGGGATCAAAAAGCATTATTTTCCAGATTATATGTTTTGTAAGTTGTGCAAGCTGAACATTGTTGTCTCCCATGTTACAATGTTCACTTAAAAAACCGATTATTGCCATGGTGATATAAATCTGATATTGGAACACAAAGTGAATATTACTTTTTATAAATAGAAAAAGCAATTTTAAGTGCATGTGTTGAAGATGATTCTTTTAGTTTGAGGTTTGACCTGTGACATTGGCCATGTCCCATATAATTCTGTCCCTGAATTTTATCCTGATGGAACAGGAAAAAACATAGACAATTGATTTGTTTTGACAATGATGGAACAAAACAGACAAAATCTATTGTGTTTTTATTATATTTTAACTTTGTAGTACGCACCATATTAGTGCAATATATAAAATTGTATAGTGTGCATAATATAACGGTGTAACTTGAAATCCTTGAATTATACTGGAATATTTTCTTAATCCTGGAAAATGTATAATTTTTTAAACTTTACATTAATTTCGTTTATTTATTTCTGTGTTCCTCTTTTAATTTGCTTTGAACACAATACCAATTAAGCATGAGACTTTTGAAATTCGATGGTTCATTTCACTTATTAATCAGTTTTTAAGGGATATTAAAGTGGTTTGTTATGTAACTGTCTTTAACTTTATGTATTCTGTGGCCTAGAAAAAGTTATAAATATCCTTGAAAATACTGGAAATATACTAGAATTTTGAAATGAAAGTTTAGTAGAACATTGTGGAGTAATATGTATTAATGTCTGGATTTGTTTGTTTTATTGTTTCAGTAGTGAAGGGAGCAATGGAGACATGAGTGATGATGATCTGGATTCAAAGCATAGGAAATTCAACGAGAAATGCTGCATCAGATGTTGCTCACCTTTTAATGAAACTCTAATAAAGAAGATTGTGTGCCACTCTTGCAAGTTTTACGTTTGCCAGAACTGCGCGGCGCTCGACTCGGAAACACGGTGCTGGACTTGCAAGTACTGCCAACACTCAATGTAAAGTATCCCGTACTCTTTCCTAACTACCAGATACATTATGTGTATTAGAATCTGTGCTAATTATGACTGCACATTTAATTCCAGACCGGTTCATCCTCCTCCGCAAGTCGAACTCTACAAAGGATTGAAACGCCGTTGCCGCCAGTTTCAATCCGCCAAACTCCTCAAGTCCTTCTACAAAGCGAGACGAGATTGTAATTATATCATTATAAGTGATTGTATTTAACATATGTGAAGACTTCCTTGAAGCTACCACCAGCAAAATGTGGTCCTAAAATTTAAATTTTTATCTCGCGTCGCGCGGAATGGGAAACCGCGCAGCGTAAGAAATCGGTTTTCTTTCTCAGAAATATGCTACCATAAATTGCAACAATTTTCTTACATTGTTGCAATAACACAATGTATGTGTGCCTACTAATTTGTATCATACATGTATAAGGTTTTCTCTGAAATTTGTTGGCACCATTCCTAATGACCCATTTTATTGGTGTAGCGGAAGTGAACAACGTTGTTTGGGGGATAAGGGGGTAATTAGAGTTTTTGGATTTTGCATTGTGCATGTGCTAACTGTACGGTGAATATTTTGCATTTTTTGGAAGCGGACAGTGAGAATGAGAATGATTCCGGTTACGTGCCATCGCTTTCCGCGGCATCATCGTGGGAGTGTTCGCTGCAGCAGAGGAAGTTACCCTTAGGTGAAAATGCACCATTATTGCTATTTGGTTAAGCATTTTGCTTGTTGAATGCGTGTGTGTGTATCTGCATTTTCCCCACAAGGCAAAACAAATCCTTGGCTCGAATCCTTGCCTGCGATAAACATGTAATTTAAAAGTTGGAGACGCGGTAATTGCATCGCATGATACAGCTGTGTGAATCAAAAGCTGCACGTCAGACGTGTGTGTAGTCATTAAATAATTGCGCACATTAATTTGAGCCGTGATGAAAAGGCTGACAATACGCAGAGCTGCGAGGAAAGATAAATTACTTTTTAAAATAGCAAGTGTTTTGTATTATTTCTTTATTTTCATTGCGCGGTGCGTGCTGCGTTCATTGTCATCTGTATCCTTAGACAATTTAGACAATTTGTAAAACTTGTTTGTTCAGTATCATGCTATAGGTTCTTAAGTGTCCAGTTTACCTTCAAGGAGAATAAGAAAATGCTGAGCTTTAAAATTTTAGTGCGAATAGATTATTTCAAGTTTGTTTGGATTGAAATGTGTTTTAATTGAAATGTTGTCTTTTAATTTCGAATTCTTTGATCAATGAAGAATTTATTTCATTGTCAGATCTTACCAACTTGGAAGAAGAGTCGAGTTTGGATACGACGGCTTTGAAAGTACGGGAGCATATCGAAGACATTGTGGAGAAATACCTGGAAGACACCTTGGACAGTGCTCCACTGGACAACGTCTACAATCACCCAGAATGTAAAAATCTGGATTGATTTGAATTTATTTATATCCGTATTTTGTTATATGGAGTAAATTGAGTTGTGTTTCAGATGAGCGAGTGTTTCTGAAGTACCACGGCGCGCTGCGGGAGCTTCTGATTCAGTTGGCGAGTTCTTTGCAGATGGCAATAAGCAGTTCAGTGCTACCTATAATTTGTATCTAATCTAAATATGAATACAATGGTCTCATTGAAATATTTGTTTAACAGATCAACCTCTTGAAAAGGATGAAACGCCGTCTACGATTCATTCCAGCTTGCAAACGATGGTGAAGGAGTTGACCGAAGAAGCTATGAGATTACCCAAAATGGCTGTAAGCAAATGCGAACGATGTCAAAGTGTGTTGTGCGATTTACTATTTTATCTGTTCCTTGTAGGAAGTCGATTCCTATTCACCCGCAACGTCCAGCAGCGACGAGGATGACATTGCGAATCAGTCGTACGAAGCGATATTGGCCACCGCTATTATAAACAAAGTATAGCCAGATTATTTCAAGTGGATGTTTACTATTTAAGTGTCGTTTATATAGTTTAAGTCTCAATATTTTATTACAGGCAATAGACAGTTTCCAGAAGGGACATCAAGGATCTAATTATTCCGGAGATTTGGGTTCTTTAGATTACGACACCTTCGAGACAAACCATAATGGTAATTATAAAGCTGATGTATTTAGTTAAAACTTTATACGGCTTAGGTTGTGATTTTATAAGGTTTAAACTTATTTCGGTGGTCGTTTTTGCAGGGTGCAGTTTCGATACGGAGACCGCCGACGAAGATTTTAGCTGGGCGAGGAGTTTCAGCGGACGCAGAAGTCCAATTGAAATTAAGGTACCAAAGTTTAGGTTCCGTTGTCATCGTATTGGTATATACGTAACGATTGGATGACCGTAGATCGAGGAGCAAATCGAGGAGGTTACCACGACGATACACGAGTCGGACAGCGACGATGAGTTCGGTCGAGCGAGGTCATCGCAAGAACCCAAAGTTACCAGGACCCTCGTCAGGAAGGAAGAACATATGCCGGAATTGGAAAGTCTGTACGCCGGACTGGGTTTTGCGGAAAGTCACCGAGTTCCCTTCCCGGAACTCGGCGCGGACATCGTGGCCGCCGACTACCCGTACCCCGAGGTCGGTGCCGAAGCCATAAACTACGGCGTGCTGATGTCTTCGGTGGAATCTTGGGAGGAGAACTGGCTGTTCAAGAAGAAAAAGAAAGTTGCACCTTTCAAGAACTCTCTCGGAAATGTCGTCATAGGTGACGACCCGGTCGCGATGCTCGTGCCCAATCCGCACAAGGAAGTGAAGGTGAAAGTTGGCGAAAGGTATATACTTCGTGGTATTTACTTCAGTAGGTTCGTGTGGTGATGGTCTATAACCAGGCTAACAATTACGTTTCTCATTCAGGGATATAGATGAACTGTCTGACATGTCCGATGGAAATTCGGCGAGTTCCTTGGATGACTTTGAAACGGAAATGCCGGATGCTGAGATTGCGGATGAAGAAAGTGAAGATGATACGGTGCAGGATTCCAAAGCTAAGGTGAGGGCATGGCCACAGTGAAGTAATATGTACAAATTACAAAATATATTGTGGATATAAACAGGTTTTTAGCGAACGTCTGATCCCAGAAGTGCGTGTTACTCCGGAGGAAGATGTGATTACGACGGTAAAGAGCCAGGAATTGCACGAGCAACCAAATAAATGGATGGAAAAAGTGCAATCCAGTAAACAAGTGGATGATGTCCCTGATGGTGCAAAGGAAAAGAGTATCAGGATACCAATCTTTGTGCCTATCGCAAACCGAAAAAGTAAATGTGACGGCATTTCCATTTCGCTTTCATCGGACGTTGTAAACATTATCGTGGGGAAAGTTGCAAGAATTCAATGCTTAGTGAAAGCTACAAAGCCCACAGGTAAACCAACAGGTTAATTGCGTAACGCGTAAAGATACATTTGAAAGCTTATTGTAATACGTGCGGTGTCTTTACAGAAGTGGCTTGGTTTTTCGGATGCGAGCTATTGACAAATAATGGGAGACATTCAATGCACTCTAAAGGTGATGAACACCATCTGGAAATATACGAAACGGACAGCAATGACAGTGGCACTTACTCCTGCTTCGCTTACAACGACGCGGAAGAATGTTGGAGAGACTTCAAAGTTGTCGTTAAGGGTAAAGTTGATGCTGATGTGATTGATACAACATAGTACATGTAATTATAAAATTAACAAGAATTATTTTTTCAAAGGGCAATTGAAGAAATATAGTTTGCCATTGTTTTTGAAAAATACCGAGAATGTTTCTGCCAAGATTGGAAATGCTGCTTCGTTCAGCTGCAAAGTGATAGGAGTCCCAGAACCTAAAGTTACTTGGTACAAAGATGGTGAAGAAATTATCCCTGATGGCAAAATATCGATCGGTGGGAACAGTAAACGATTTAATTGTTTTTATGTTATTGTTTTGTTTTGTTCGATGTGTACATATTTCATTTTGCATGTTCAGAAACAAAACCACAAGGGGAATACATTTTGAGTTTGGCTTCAACGTGCAAAAACGATTGCGGAAAATACACGGTGACCGCGGAGAATAAGTTGGGCCGGGTTTCATCCAGTGCGATTTTGAATATAGGTAATATACGGCCCCAATTTTAACGTTGTTAAGTAAGAATTACTTGTAACATATTAATTTTAATGCGATTTAATTGCAGATGTGGGGAAAAAGAAACATTTGATGTATCAACCGAGATCGATAAGCGACGACCGAGATTTCCCAGAAGTACGCAATCTTCGTAGTAATTTGTTGATATAATTGTCATTTCTTTTGCTATACTATATTCCTTTTTTGGGTGTAGAGTTACAGCGATGAAGTAACCAATGGTAAAGTTGTCGGTTATTTTGAAGGCGAAGAGATGACGGATTCGGCGTACTTAGATAAAGACCGAGAACTTACCGAAGAATCTTTGTATGACGTTTCTCCTTTATCCGGTAATTAAACGTGTTTAAACGAGATGATGGGAATGAGATGGAGAACGCATTTGTATGTAATAATACATTTTGGAATCGGCAGGAACTATTGCCGAACGTGAAATGCGGAAATGGAAAAACCCGGTTCAGTTGGCGCACAACCCGTACAGTCCGGAGAACATTTCCCAGCGTCTGAAACAAACAAAAACGCTTCCTTCAGATGCAGCAAACATGAAGATATTGCAGAAAGATAAGAACTTGAAGGATGAAGAAAATAACGCGGGTGAAGCAATTAAATTGAACAGCGATCCAGAAGAAAAGAGGCTCAAGCGGCAAGTATTTTTAGAGCAATGTTTTTTAAGACCCTTGCATTTAAAGATAACCAATGATGTATTTTAACTAATTTAACAGGTATGGACGTGATTATTACGTTCCCGGTGGCCAACAGAAATGGTCTTCACCTTTAAGTTCACGGCAAAGTTCCACGGAAGTACGTTTAATAATTTGTCTTTTATAAATGGCAATTAAATTTGATTTCATAACATGACATTGAACATTGGGATTTGTTCAGACTGTTTCGGAGATGGAAAGGACAATTTTATTGGATGAAGCCAAGGAGGTTAAGGTGAAAGTTGCCTCGGTTGTAAATGCTGCAAAACTTCCGGAAGGTTTGGAAGGGATTGCAGTAAGGAAGTCAAACGCCGGTAGATTAGACAGGAACAATTTGCATTTGAGTTTGGATACGGTGGACACGCAGAGCAAAAACCATCAGAAGTACGGAAGTGTCGACCGAAACTATAGAAACGTGAATCGTATCAAGAAGATGGACCAAGATAGAAGAAGTAGTCATGAGGTGATGACTGGAAGTTTGGACACAGATTCGGATGGCCTTGTTAGGGCCCCTTCGGTGCAAGAACTGGCGAAGAGGTTCAGCAGTGTTCCGGCGTCTCCCGAAACTCCAATCGCCGCTTTGCCATTGACCAGGAAAGTTGCCACCACTACATTGGAAGCAAAGGTTTGTACTGGCCATACTTACACAGGGTGTCTACTGTCATATTGTGCAGACATTAGTAGAATTGGGGACTGATAGCGTGAGGAAATGTCACATAGTTTACATTATGATTTGGACTTGTTGGAACTATAGACACCCTGCTGCATCTAAATGATGATTGCGAAATGGTACTAATGAATGAATACTTTATTTTAAAAGGCGAATAACACGACCCAACAAAGAGTTCCTTCTCCCGTTCCTCAACCGCGGATCCGCACTCCGTCGTCGGCGTCCACCGTGTCCGCGTCGAGCGTTTCCGAAAGGTTCTTGCCGCAAGGAGCTCTAAATTCTGAGGTATCGGAAAGTTGGCCAACTGCTCTCGACGACTTCGTAGCGGGGTCGTCGAGGTCCGTCAAACAACTGACCCTCAAGTTCTTGGAGGAACAGATGAGTGACGGTGGACAGAGCTTCCTCGGTGCCGCCGTGTCGCCCGTCAAGCGGGTTAGCCCCACGTTACCTTTTTCCAATGCTCTTGACCTTGCAATGTGAATAATACAAAACCAATTTACACTTATTATATTGGAAACAGGACACTTTCGTTCAGGACTGATCAAGCTAAAGTATCAATTCAGAAAAACAACAATACATATATTGAAATGCACTTAACCATTCTCATGTAAAATATTAACTTCTAATGTAGCAGTATTTCCAATGTGTGCATTTTATTTGTAGAAACTATTTACATCTTGAATTATATCAAACAAATGTACTTTAATAGGAATTTTGAAGTTTTATCACTACAATTTTGATACATAAAAATTTAAATATGGATTATGATTGCGGCCGCTCTTGAAATAATATACTTAATAACTTGACATTTCTTGAAACTAAACCAAACCAAGACAAAAGAGTGACATTTGCATGGGACTATACGTGGGACTAACCAACTAACAAATCTTTAACAAAGTCTCAATTGCCTTTTCTAAGACACGGAACAATGTACGATGCACGTGAACTTTGAAAACTGTCACATACTTCTGAATCCTCCAGAATCTGAACTTGTTTCTCCTTTTTTTTATACTAATACCTACTACATACTATACAAATGCATGATGTATTTCCTTGTTCACAATTATTAACAATTCATAGGAGTTCATATCTCTCCTGCGTAAGACTTGAATCTTTCAATCGGAGACATTGTTTTTATGACTGTCAGGTACGATATATACTTTTTTTCTATTTCTCAACTTGTTTTGCTTGTCTTTTTTTCTCCTCCCATATATGATATTGGTATGTGGCATTTTGCTGTTGCTGCTTGTGTTTTGCTTCTGATTGCGGAATGTGGCCGTGGTGGTGTTCGTAAAGACGTGTTTGATGGCTGATGACAGTCTGGCATCTGAGGTATTTTCCACTTCAAGTGTCCTTATATCAACTCTTGTTTCATGCGCATTCACTATATTCTTCTCCGCACCATTTCGTTGAAATAGTAAAATACCAGGAAATACTGTACGTACAGTAATTGATCGATGTCACACTAATACATATACATGTGTTGTTCTATAATGTCAATTGTCGCTTGTTAGATAAGATTGTAATGAAGGTGTAATGTGCGTGGCAGGTTCACAGTTTGACGGCAAGAAGTTTGACTCGGGAATTCCGAGAAGCAGCGAAACGCAACATGCCGCACGTTACCAATCGCAACCTGTCCACTCAAAGTGACTCTGATGGTTCATCATCGATTTCGACCCCGTCCATGGAAAAATGCAGCGATGGACAAGACGCGGACGCGCCATCGCCGACGCCGAGAAGAAACCTTCCGCGGAAAGAAAACGCAGCGGAGGAGATGGATATCTTCGCTTCTGCGGATGAAAACAGCAACTGTTCTTCCAGTTCGGCGTTCTCTTCAACAAATGATAGAAGTCCTCCGAGTCCCGTTCCAAAACCTCGAAGGAACATGGCGAAGAGCATCGAGACGCGGGCAGCCGCGTGGGACCTTAAAGTCCAAGAAAACGGTTTGGATTATTTTACGGCTGCTGCAATTTTCCCTTGTGTGAGTATGGAAATGGAAGATAAAGTCACTTATTTGTAATGTTGATCACTTATTTGTTTTGGGATTTCTTAACGCAAAATGGAGCTGGAACAGTTTCATCATCAATGATCAATGTACGAGTACTTTCCTTATTATATATTGGAAAATCCATATTGATGTTTGCTTTAAGAACATATGGAAGTGCATGTTGAAAGAAAGCTTTCCTCACTTTTTAATGCACTTGGAAGGCCAAATTATATCAAAGTGTCCTTTGGGAAATTGAAAGATGCTCACGCTAACGTACTTGAATGTTTTAGAATAATTATAATAACATGGGAGCACGAAATCTCAAATGTTTTTTAAGTGCATGTATAATGAGGTATATGTAATTTATAGACTGGTTTTATGTAGGGTACTAAGTTTAAAAATGCGTATATAATGTAAAAATTATAACATGTTTTGTATATAACAATATGTTGCATGGCCCTAATTGTAGGGAATCTATTATGCATATGCAGTATTTTAAAATATTGTATTTTACTTTTTCCCTGTATTCCAATAACAGCAACGTGGTATTTGAATACAAACTCCTGTAAAATTGTGCAATAATTTAATCGAATTTAATGTAATCTTGGATGTCATATTAAATGTTATGCAACGAAACTGCAATTACTTTATTATTACGCTGTATATTGCTGTTGACATTCATATTTATTCTATACACGTGTTTATTATTAAAATCATAGGTATGTGAAGAAAACGCATCTCATTTCGATTATATACATTTAAAATCTAAAGTGCTGATTTATTTACCCAGAATAAATATTATATACTGTAATTTTTAATTTATATAATGTAGTTTGAAAATGATGTAAAATTATTATTCTGGAATTTTACATTGCATGCATATATTTTTTAATAATCTTATTTCCCAACAAATTAGCGCAATTTTGTTGTACTGTACGTCGTTATATGCAATGAGCTCATTGTTACAAGTGAGGTCACATGTAAAGCATAGCAAAGTTCATATGCAGTTCAGCATTATCTCGCCAGATGGCAGCACTGTGCATACAATGTTGCTGCACGTTTCGTTGTTGTGTCGTTTTGCGTACCGGTACGAGACTGAGTTGGCGTTTTTCATTTTGGGCCGCGTGTTGCGCCGAACAACTCTGCTGCAAATTGTCTTCTCTGTTGCCGTTATCCGAAAATGTCACGCCAGAATTTCGTGGCAATCGTTAAGTTCAAGTCGGTGAAAAATTGTATGATATCCGTGCCGAGTAAATGGATGTCTTTATTTCGAAGCGGTTCGGTAAGTGCGCAGTATCGATGGGAAAAGTAGGCCTAATTTAGCCGGCGCGCCATTTCTCCCCGTTTATGAATTCATGAAATTTTCCTCAATCGTTGCAGCTTCATATTATGGAGATGGAATATTCGGAAAGTAAGCGAGCATATTTCAGCTGGTCTGGGGAATTCACCAGCGACAATAGCCATTCGATTGGAGTTATAGAAATAAGCGGGATTTTTGCTCTGAAGTTGGGAATTAGCGAAGGGGAACAGGCAAGTATACGATTACGCATTTAATTGCGTAATATTGGACCTTGAACTTTATGCACGCTGGAAACGGATATCCATTGTTCTTTATTATACGTATATTATCTATGACAGGTTATCATGAAAATTGTTCGGGATTTACCACACTGCACTGAACTGATGGCTGAACCTGTTGCAGTGGATGACTGGGAAATATTGGTAATTTAATTTATATATTGATTAAAATGTATTAATTCCCATACAGTCAACTTGTGGGCCATGTGTTTTATACAGTTATAGTCGACTTCCATAGTCTGTATTTGTAGTAAACAATATAACATTGGTACCATGAAAACCATTGAAAGTACATCTATCCATGATATATGCTATTGTTAATATTAAAAATTGTTAAATAGAACATTTATAAATTTCAAAAAATATGTAAACGTAGCTAATATTTTCACAGTGGATAAATGGGGACATTACTCAAAGTAATACATACACTGTACTGACATAAATTACAAGTGAAATGTGGGTGTACAACAGAGTAAACTTAAAATTCCCTTACATTTGACAAATACATCGAAAATCCTCACAATTAAATTAAAATGCAAATTGTTCATCGAAACTTCATTAAAACTTTATAACAAAATAACAAGTATTGATCTCGCATTATAAGAATTCTCAGCTAAAGTATATCTATATTATTTGTGAACTTATTAATGGAAATTCACGTTTATTGTGCGCTTAAAATGTAATAATATTATATATGTTTTATTTTCCATAGGAACTTAATGCAGCTTACATCCAAAACCATCTGCTGGATCAAGTGAGAATTGTCTGGGAAGGGCAGATATTACCAGTTTGGATTCAGTCATCAATATGTTTGTTCGTTAGAATTGGTACGATTTTGTAGTTCTTAGTTATTTTTACATGCTATAAGAATTTATACATTTATAAACTGGTTGGCATTTTTAGGAAGATTATCACCTGCTGCTGTGGCCGCAAAGCTCGAAGAATTCACCGATGTTGTAATATCCCCCAAAGTATCTCAAAAGTTACCTGTCCTTCAACGGCCAACAACCACATCCCAAGTTGAATACTCTACTACTACAATTGAACCCCAGTCTGGATGGTTTGAATCATCTTGGAACATCGTTACAGGGTTGTTCAAAAATAAGAGTGACAACGCAGTGTCGAAGAGGAGTGCTGCAGATGACGGCGAATCAAACTACGGTTTCGGTCAATACGTATCGGGATTTGAAAGACAATCCAGAGTGCATCCATATCCAGAATGTTTGGACGTTGACCCAGCATTTGAAAATGAAATCTGCGTTGAAAATGGCAGCACTGTTGCTTTGCAATATCTACTTCAACCAAATACTGTTCTTGTCGGTGTTGAGAGCATCCCGGAAGAATTTCGCGGCTTGGAAGGTCGCGAGGAACTGAAACCGTTTATGGCAACTATTACTAAAGTGACGTTAAAGAAGCATGAAGGTGAGGAAACGGATGGGAAGGCGGTTCAGGAAGAAACGAAGACGGCGAAAAGTCAGGTGGAACAGAGTGTGTTCGCGCGGGTTGTTGTCGTGGACAGCTTTTTCTTGGACAAGTTTAACGAAGTCCTTGGAAAGGATGCTCATTTCTGCAAGTTGAGTGAACTAATGGTGCCCAAAGCGATTTTGGTGCCCGAAGTCTTGAGAAGATGGCTTGGACTTGAAGTCTCTTCGAATGTAACGGTGCGAGCCGTGACGAGCGAACCGCGGGTTCAACGAACAATAACGATTGGACCAATCGGTCCTGCGGTGAGTGTTTATATTTGTTACAGTGATTTTAAGTCAAATCATTGGTTTGTTTACCCATATACAACAAACAATGTAGAATAATTACAAATATATGAGCTATGTAAATGAACAAGTGGCTGTTGATCGGAAGCCCTTTGCGGTAACCATCTCTGGTGTCGCAAGTGAGATTTCAGGGTGTCTATACAGTCATCATGGATTTAATGAATTTTCTGGAAAAGTATTTTGGAATAGGAAGGTCATGGAAATCCTGGAAAAATAATGGAATTTTTAAATAATTAAGAGATACACAATGAAATGTTTAATTTTTCACCATTCTTAACTTTTGTTCACATTAGTATTTTGTCAAACTTTATTATAATATTTAGTGAAACCTGTCTATGGTGGAAAACTAAATTTTTTTTGTCCATTGACAGCATGATTTATGTTTAAAAAACACCTCAGTGCTGGAAAACCTTTTCGATGGTTGAAAGTTTTTCCAGTTCCTGGAGATTCCACTTTATTAAGATTTGGAAGAATTAAGTAATGGATTACTGTGCAATATGGTTTTGTAACTCCAAATTTATTGGTTAATTAAATATAAACTTATTGACTGAATTGTATTTTTTAGGCGGATCTCAAATGTTCTAATGTACTAATTTAAATAATTTGTTTTTGTTATTTATGCTGTATTAGATTCCTGGTTTGAGCGACGACATTCTGCAAGCTGAAGTGGTCAAATATCTACACCGCGTTACATCTCGTACCGCTCCGATGGTCACCGCAACCTCAACCTTGATCGAATTAAGTTGGAAAGGTACATTATTTGATTGGTTCCCATTTTATATTTGAAGTATATTTTTTAAACGAAGTACCACTTTGAGGAACTTTGCTATAATTTTGTTTTTACCGCAGGTCATCGCGTGGATGTGCTGCTGATGGCTTCGCGCGACCGAAGTCTCGCGCCGAACGAACCGGACAGACCTCGGTTACTCTACATGGGACCTCACCTCAAACTACAGCTTAACACTAGAAACAAGAGTGTAACCTGCATTTCTTACTCGGACCACGTCTCCAAACTGGACTCGCCGTCGCCGGGACTTCGAGCCGAGGCTCTCGGGTAAGTTACATTCAAGTTTGTAAGATTTTGGGGGGAAAGAAAGTAATGAATGGTTGTGTATGTATGGGTATGAATGCATTCTATTGAAAGATATTTATTGAATTGGGCAATATAATTGAATTAAAAGGCAACGGTGAGTGCTTTTGATGCAAATGCATCCCGCGTTGCCTTTTTACGGTTCAGTTGCCAACATTATGATTGCTTCTTGCAGCGCTCACTTTTATCTGATTGTCTGCAATGTTGGATTGAACTACTAGCACTGACACGTGAATGCGCATGCGCACATTGCTCTCCAATTAAACTCCTTCTTTGCACTTTTCCCACTATGTACATTTTTTGACCGCGCGCGCCTCTTACCGCAATCCCATTTAATACATCATAATCGTTGGCTTCCATCAAACCGGGGCATTCACTCACTCATTCATTCATTCAATTGTGAATTTTAAATCTGAAATTTACATATGACTGTGTGGTGCATTCATACATATATACAGTGTGTACTTTAAGGAAGATTTCGGATTCTTCGCGCGGCGCGCAAATGGTATTCGGTTATCCTGGTTTTGGATTAGGTCTCTTGTAAAGTTGAAAGATGTGGTGAATTAATTAAGTATGAACATCTAAGTTGTCCGTTTTAATAGCTGGGAAAAGCCAAGTTATCTGTAATTAGTTTTTTTTAGCGGTGTTGGAAAATTGCATGCGGCTTGTTCGGAGCAAGTTGTTAGCCGGGTTGTTGGGATCTGGAGACATATTAGGATGTTATAAGAGGAACAAAACGTCGACTTGATCGTCGATTCGATGATAATTTATTGTTTATCGATAAATGTGTAGGATTTTCTGTGTTCGGGATGAATACGAGGAGCGCGATATGCGAACGGCGTGATTTTGATGTTGGTTTGATGACATATGGCAGCGTAATGACTGGTTTGGACAAAAGAGGCCCTTTAGTGTCAGAGGAATGTGATTGGTTGACAAGCAGGATGGAATTAATATATGGCTGCCAAGTTCACCCCTTTCTCATTAAAAATTTTAATGATTTTTGCAGCCACATTCCTCGCATGCTTGCGTAGGCTTTTCACAATGGCCGATCATTTTTTGGCGCCTTTTTTTAATCTCTATTTAAAAAAAAGCAGATGGAAGAATATATAAGAATAAGAGGATGTGACAAAAAGCGGGTGTGGGTTTTAAAAAAAAATTGAAAACGATGGGCACAAGGGCCTCACTGCCACTGCATTCAACATTCAACATGGCGGAAGTGTGCTGTTCTGACGCTTCTTTTGTCCAAGTGTGAAGAAGCTGTCGTGGGGCTTTTTGAGGGTTGCACTTCAAAAGTGTTCAACCAAAATAGTGGATGTGAAAGTCAGGAACCTAGTGTATTTTATTATTTATTTGCACAACTGAAATGTTCAGCCAACTGAAAAATTTCTATTCATTATATGTGTTACATTGGAGCACAATTTTCTTTTAAATCTTAATGCAAATTATTGTGGGTACACTCACTAAGGGAATTTAGATTTTGGCTTAAATTTCAGGGATAATTCGGAGAATTTGACAAAAACTTTGAAAAATTGAAAGTGACAGTGAAATTGATGCAATTGGGTGGTTTAAAATTAAAAGTGCAATTAGAATAATGGTTGCAATGCAGTAAAACATTTTTGAATTTTTGCATAAGAGTAGGGTTTCTACATCTGACTAGTTTAATTGATTTTCTGGACAAATTTGGTTGGAAAATTTAGGGGATTTTTTATAATATTGGTAAGGAATTATTTCAGTGTTTAATATTCACTTAGGCTTTTAGACAGTTATTTTTTCTAAAGGGAAACTACATTGTAATTAACTTGTCATTGTATTAATTAACATAGAGAGGACATATGACCCTGCGGATAATGTATTTTTATGCAGATTTAAAGCTAATTGAGATATTAGTTGACTTGAAAGCCGACAGATGGCGCCACTGGTGGCGTAATGGCGTCGTTGTCGAATGCAGTCGAATTTCTCGCACACTTGGGGTTGAAAAATATGATTGAGGGGCGTATGGAAATTACTCGAGCCATCCCCCTGCCTTGTTTGACAGCAGTGTGCCGATGGTATTTTTAATGAGTTTGCGGTTGTCGATGTTGTCAGATTCAATATCTTTTCACTGGGAAGCGTTCTTTGAAAGCGGGCAGCAAACAATAGAATTTCGACTGGCGGCCGCCATTGGTATTTGCAAAGTTCAGCTGCGATGCTGCATCTTCTTGGAAAAACTGAAAACCTATGCGTATTTTCATATATAGCGCAGGGCCAACATGCAAATGAGCTTTGGGTTTATCTGCATAGAGGATTTTTTTAATACCTCTTGTGTGAATTGTCTGAAAACGAACGGTGGAGAGAGAGAGAGAATGAGAGACAGAAGTTCTTTTTGCGGCCGCCATTTTGCCCATCTTTCACCATATGGATCGATTTGTATTCGCAGAAACGTTCGCATTTTTGCCAGATGATGAAGAAAAAAACGGCTTTAAAGCGGCTTTTTGTTAACTCTGGGACACAGATTGCATTTTTCAAAGGCTGTGTGCACAAAAATGTCCAATCTGCCGGTTTTAAGTGATAGCGAATCTCATTTCCGCTCCATCTTTATGTTTTTCCCCATTATTATTTTTTTCCCTCGCACGTTTTCTTGTTGTGTAAATGTTTTTTGTCCCCTTCTCCTTTTATGTACACCCAGATATAATTTGCAGATAAATTATGTCGTGTCGTACATTCTCATAAAAGTTTTCCCTAAAACAATTTAACGTTGAAACCAAGTTGTCATCACTGTTGCATTGTTACTATAAAGAGAAGAAAGTAAAAAACTTCAAAATTGACAGGAACTTGTGAACACATCTGCAATACATGCAACACATATCCTATTGTAAGATATTTTACTCTTTTTACTTTATTTGTTTCACTGACTTGAATATGGTAAATTTCCCAATTTAACAGTTTAACGGACGTCGTTTTTGTATGACCCCTGAAATTTAACTTTATTTTTAGACATATTTAAAAGCTATTTGCTAGATTTATTATTTGAGCAAATCATATGGGAGTTTAAGCAGTGCTTTATTACGATTTAAAATGTGTTATATGTAAAAATATACGAAAAATAAGTATAAAGTTCTATACTTTGATTTTTTAAAACTCGTGATTTCTATTTCAAAAACAGTTTGGTTTGTTCATTTGAAAACAACTTCCTTCAAACACTTGAAATTGCAATAGCACTTATAAAAAATGATGTTTTTTGGTGTGTTGTTGGATAATTGAATTTGATAACATCTGCTCTAAATGGGGATATAATAATGCATTGATAGATTATTATCTGGGTGCATGGAAGCAGCAGGGTCTGGGCTTTTTGTTATTTTACTTGGCAATGGTGCAACGAAGAAGGTGGTCTTTGGATGTGTGCATGCGGGGTGGTGGCAGTGGTGGAAAATCTCCCCTGGACACCGTCCTATAGGACGGTTGCTTGACTACCACACAATGGCCACAATGGGTGGCTTTGTGCATGTGACAGGGTTTGCCGGTGCAGGCATTCAGCCACCATTGTGTTGCCTACAAAGAGCCAAGGAGGATGTCAGTGCGCATGAACGCCTCCAAAGGGCTCAATAGGCAAAGGACCTCTTGTTATCGATGCACACACCGCCACTGTCCAACGATTCACCTGCACTTCCGCTTCGCACAGCCACCCCTATGACGTCACACAAAAAACCAAACCCTCCTCTCCTCCATTTTCTCCTTTTACACGCACCATTTCGCGCTTTTCCAACATATTTAGTATGCTACTAACATTTTTTTTATTTTCTTTCCTTGTTCCTTGCACGTTTCTTCGCAAGACATGGTTTGCATGCGCAGGTCCTTGTGTATTGGCCCTGATGAATTCATGCCAAGGGGACATTACAAAATCAGGCCTTTGATCCTAGCAAAAAAATATATTCCGCAGTTTGTTCAATAAAATGGCACTTTTCATTCATAAAAAATAAGCAAAACAGCAGTTTTATTGGACAAACTGTGCTTTTTGTTAGGGTATGAAGCTTGATCTTCCATTGGCTGGAAGAAAAAATTATAAAAGATTGAGTCCTTAGTGAGAAAACTAGTTTCCAGCCAATCAGATTTTGCATAATAATGACTCACTACAGCTTCCATCTTGGCAATAAGAGGTGCTTATAAAGTCCTTACAATTTCAATTTTAATATCATTGTTTCATGTCATTATACTACTACCTATACCTAACCATAATCAATACTCTATAATGATATAATGAATATGGCAAGAAAAGTGAATTATGGTGTTGTACAATATGTGCATTGTTAAATATATATTCTGATAAAATCATTCAAAACTGTTTCGAAACTGGAATTTGTTGTCACAAAAAATGTACAATTGTGAAATTTTATATTAAACAATGATTGGCTGATTTCCTTTAATTGTCCAATCCCATTAAGCGCCTCCCACTGCCAATATGGCGGTCAAAGTCAGGGAAAAACTGGATTATGGTTGGCAGAAAACCCGTTTTCTCACATCTGATGTCATTTCTGACGTCATTGCGAACATTGTTTCACGCAATTGTGGCGTAGGTGGGATAGGTCAATTTATGTTATGAACTGACATGAAGAAAACCACGAAGAAACCTGTGCTGCAGAAAAATTTCTGTGGAAATTAGCTGACCTCCTAGCTGGCAAAATTTAAAACTATATGTACCCTAAATGCGTATATCCAGTTTAGTAATGTCTTGGGTAATTTCCACATATAGATTGAATTGCAACACTTGCTTACATTTTCTTCATAGTTTTATGGTTTTATTCATTTAGGTTTGTAGGAAATTGGCACTTTACAAAATCGTTTCAGTTCACCCATTTAATCGATTTGAATTTCGTTAAAATTGGGATATTCTTTTTGTTTTTCAGGGGATTTACAGAATACGTGGAGTTGGGCACATCGGTGTTGCATTTCGCCCTCAGACTCGGCCCGTTAACTGCGAGTTTTGCAACACTGACCAGGCCGCCATCTTGCGGTCAATCTTTACTGATCTGCGGCCCGAAAGGAGTTGGGAAAAGCACTTTGGCGAAATGTCTGTGCAGGCAAATGCTGGATTCGCCATACAAAGTACACGGCAACATCATCGAGTGTGTATCGCTGATTGGTAATCGAATATATTAATATTATTATCATCTGCGCTCTTGGCTTTGTGACCGCGATCATCGGTTGGGATGAAAAGTCAGGACCGTGGCGCATTTCTCGAATTCAATGGCCAGGAATTTTCCCCGAATTCCTCGGCTTCCATCAATGACATATTCAAATTAGACAGATATCTGCATTTTTGTTCAATATTGTACGCAACAGGCCCCCAAGTATTGAGTGAATATGTGCCAAGATGACAACCGAGTCTTTGAATTCCAATTTTTTAATATATTACGATTGGGATTGTGATCAAGAAATCCAAAGAGTATTAGTATTAACTTAAAACAGTTAGAACATAATATACATATGTCTACTTTTCCTCCTAATTATGATGTCGAAGAAGGATTTGGCGCAGTTTGTTGATGTGTATTGATTTTTTGGATAGGAAAACGTGTGGAATCAATTGTGAATGTTTGGAAAGCTGTGTTCAATGAAGAGGTGCAACGTGCCCCTTCGATCGTAGTGCTGGACGATCTGGATCAATTGATAGGGGCCCCGAATGGACCCGAGGTGTCATCGGAACACAACACGAGACTTGCACATGGTAAAAGCTAATTCACTGTATTTTTCTAATCGATACTAATGATCGATTGATAACCTATTCATTTCTTGGTACATATTATATAGCTTTCTTGGAACTGATGAACTCTCTGCCTCCGGAAGTGCCTTTGACCGTGATCGCCACTTCGACATCAAGGGCCACTTTGTGTCCATTGCTAGTGCCATCGACCGGTCAACGTGTCTTCTTCAATACCATAGATTTAAAGCCTCCAAATGCTGTAAGGCTCTTTGCTTATTTGACAATTTTACCGCAACAAATATTTTACATGCTTAGATAGTACTGCCGTGTATTTTGCTAACATATTAATTTGTTTGCAGACACAAAGGGATGCTATACTGAGGGCCCTGTTGCTTTCAAAGCCTCTGATTCACAGAGACTCCCTTAGAAGAATTAACTTTGAGGCTATTTGCAAGAAAACGGAGTCTTACGTCGCGTGGGATTTGAATACGCTCGTCGATAAAGCAATCCATGCGTCAATGTCTCGCACAGGTAAACTTCACAACATTGAAAGGACATTTGGGCATTTTCCCTTATGCAATTCCGTTCTTTGTTTCAGAACCTACAAACATAGTGCCCCGAAGTTTCCCCAACGAAATCGTATTGGCGGATTGCGATTTCGACGCGGCCCTTGCCGCAGTTACCCCTATTGCCTTGCGGGGTCTTGACCTTCATGTTAAAGGAACCACTGGATGGAATGATGTAGGAGGTCTGGCCAATGTGAAGAAATCTCTCGTTGAGACCCTCCAGTGGCCCACTAAGGTATGATCCATTTTTGTATTATGGGTGTCTACTGATGCTGGAAATATACTGGAATTTTGAAATTAAAGTTTAGTAGGCACCCTGGTATAGTTGGTACTACCTATAATATATAAATAAGTACAAACTTATCCGTTGATATTTTTGACAGTATCCTGCCCTGTTCCGGAAGTGCCCTTTGCCTATGAGATTGGGCATACTGCTTTACGGTCCTCCGGGAATTGGAAAAACGCTGTTGGCCATGGCCGTGGCGTCGGAGTGCGGGATGAACTTCATCAGCGTTAAGGTTCGTGTTTCTTACAGGTGTACAAGTAGTTCAAAATGTTTAATAGAATCTTGGTTAATAACGTGATTTGGTTTGGTTCGTTTCAGGGACCGGAATTGTTGTCGAAATATATCGGGGCGAGCGAGCAAGCTGTGCGTCAACTTTTCCTTCGGTAAGGATATAGAAAAAAAAAGTGATTTTAGATGTGGCAAGCGTGGTTTGTTGTTTTTCAAAGTAAGGCTTTTATAATGTTCCTAATGACGGTATTGTTGCGCGTGTCACCGTTTGATGGCTCGCATTGGGAACTTCCCAGTTGGGGGTTAAAGGGTGCAGTTTGATCCGAGTCATCTATGTACAAGCACCCGTCCGAGTCACCTGAAAGCCCACCTGTCTAGCAGTAATAATGCACCTACGTGCTACCTGGTTTCCGTTCCCTTGTTTTGTTTGCCGTGACAGTTGACGCGTGCTTTTTCTACGCTTCGCTCGCGTGATGCGTGCCGTGAAAGAGTTCTTAATTGACGCTCTTATTTCGATACACCTTGGGAAATTTAAATCTAGAACTTCTAACGTAATAATATTTCGTTTTGGAAAAACCGCGGGGGTCCTTAAGGGAACTTTGCGGGAACCCGCAGGGCGCGAAGAGGTCTTTTGAGTCCCGTGACATGCGCTGGGTGGTCTCGGAGTAATAAACGCGGAGTCATCGAGTTCTCAAGTTGAAGGATCTTGACGTATCCTAAATGCATTAACCCTGTATTTTATGAATTGCCACGTTACACTGCGAGTATTTTGATTTGTTTGCGTGATTGGATTTTTTTTGTTATTTTCAGTGCGGAGAGCGCGCAACCTTGCGTCATATTTTTTGACGAGTTTGATTCGCTGGCACCCAGGTGAGAATAGGAGAAAAGGAATTGATTAAAAGGTAATTTTGATAAATCAATCTATCATTTAATAGGCGAGGACATGACAGCACCGGAGTAACCGATAGAGTTGTCAATCAATTATTAACCCAGATGGATGGAGTTGACACAGTGCAAGGTACGAGTAGAATACATTTCCCTTTTGCATTTTATTGTGTTGATGGAAAGAACCTTTATTATGTAATGTCCGTATCTTGGTTTCATTTTTCACGGCCTGCGTATTGTTGTTACTTTCGTGCATAATTTAGCGTGCCGCGTGTTGATGAACTTTTTCGTACTTGCGCATTAATTTCCCTTATTTTATATACCATAAGCTACAATGAACATTACTTAATTATATTAATAACACATTAAAATTTTGACTATTTTAAAACAATTGAAACACTTTGCCAAATGATTTGGTATTGAAAGGGTTAATATCTGATGTCATTTGGATGTCTCACCCTGCAGTTAAATTTATAAATTTAATTTCATAGGCAGGAAAATATAGGTGTAGTAATAATGAAAATAATTGATTGATTTCAGGTGTGTACGTGTTGGCAGCAACGAGTAGACCAGATTTGATAGACCCAGCCCTACTTAGACCAGGAAGGCTGGATAAATGCTTATACTGCCCTTTGCCAAACGAGGTATATAATGAGTTCTTTTGGAATTGCTAATTAATGGAAATTGGGGGAGAAAAGTACAAATGAGATTTGTTAGCAGATGGAACGCCTGGAGATACTTAAAGCACTTTCTAAATCAATGGCTCTGGAGACCGATGCTGATCTAAGTATTTTAGCAGCAAAATGCTCTTTCTTCAGTGGAGCAGATTTAAAAGCCCTTCTGTACACGGCTCAGTTGAACGCGCTGCACCGAACACTTCCTTCGCGTACAACAGGTTAGCTATGAACTTTACTTTGTCGTGTACCTTTTGTGTGGTTTTAAAACGAATCAATGGACAATTATGACTCGTTAAAGGTAATTCATCTAATGCCGACACCGAGAAGAAGGAGGATGTGATTCTGAACGCTACCGTAGAGGACGCGGCCGCCGAGTCTTCGCCTTCGGTCATCGCCAGAGCGCCGGAAGATGTCAATGTACGAGTCTTTTCTTATTTTGCTTGTCTTAAAAATTTAAACATCAAACTATTTTGAACGGTACAAGTTATTTAAGTTATAATAATTTTTATTTATAATAACACCACAATGTAATTTTGGAAAGCCTTTTCGGTGTTTATTTATTATACTAGGTGGTAATAATAATGGAGTGCAATGCCTCAGATAATTAATCACTTGTAATATCATATGTGATATTGTATTTATATAGTTACAGGAAACTTTAAATTGATTTATTATGGTTTAGAAGCAATTTTGTTACATTGTTATTCAAAAAGCCAACATATTGATAAAAAATAATGCGTAATTTCGCAGTTTAAAGTACAGTTTTGGTTAAGGGAAATTAAATGATTGTATGAAGTATCTGCAATGTAATACTGGTACATACTTTAGAAACCCGTAAAGTATAATGGAATACTGCAATTGTAAAGACAAATTTGGAGATATAATGTATTTTTCAAAACCTACATAAAATTATAACCAAATTAAAATGGTACAAATCTTTAATGAATTGTTTTTAAGGAGGATTTAAAAATGAAAAAGCAGTTGTTAATCCTTTAATAATGTATTTATAATAGGAAATGTGTGTTACGCAAGCACTCATTTGTTTAATTTTCATACGGACTATATTGCGCTGCACGAAGATAATTTTTAATTGGGTACAATGTAGAGATGAAATGAGCTGTAGTTGCTGTAATAACCTATCTGAACGACGATTAACACGATTTACTGTTTGCATGTTATTAGGAGAACGAGTGGCGCGAGAGTGGCTCGGCGCGCGCCGCTCCGATCCGCGTGTCGCAGTCGGACTTGATGACCGCTCTGGAGGGCAGCAGACCATCGGTGTCGTCCTCTGAACGTGCACGCTACCAATCAATGTGAGTCTTTACATATGTTGCTAGAAATATTGTAGGAGAGCACAAAACGGCCCTCGAGGCTACAATGTGGCCTATCTGCAACCGGCACCGCCCACCTTTATGCATATCCTGCTGGTGCTTCTCGCTTCACATCCCTCAAAGCCACCCACCCCATCACACCCATTGCCAACCAAACACACCACCTTTTTATGCTGATAAGCTCATTGATATGCCACATTCAATATGTTATACAAGATTTGTGGTTTGCGAGGGGAAATGGCACTCATAATGGGCGGAAGGTACAACCTATATATTTCCCGCATTATATATATGCACTGTATTTGCGTGTGTATATATATATATATATATATAAATGCAATGCATACATTCGGCGAAAGCTAATGCCCATGAATATATATATTTTAAAGTTTCATTCAGTACGCAGCCGTGTGTACGGAGTGCGATTAGAAGCATTTATTGCGGCCTCTGATTCGCCGTTGTCAGTTAATTGCCATAGATATGCTTGAATTAAAAGTTTTTAAATTCGTGTTTCATCGATGCAGTTTGGAGAAAAGAAATAATATATCCCTTTTAGGATGAGATGGATGGTGATGCTACCATGCATATATATGGCGAAATAAAATTAGGAAAGCTAGAAAATGGGGAAGTTTTGGTAAATTACACATGCTATAATTATTTCGCTAATTTATTGTCCGCTATGTAGTGAAAGGATCAAAGAAATATTGTGTACAAGAGAGATGATAATGGTTTATTTTAAAATTTGGAAAAGGGGATAAATATGTTATATTTGGCAAATAACATTTCCGATGCAGCCCTGCATCAAGGACTCCTGCATCATTAGAAACTGCATAATTTTTATTATTACAGGGTGTCTTATACTGCTGTTTAAATTCCCGGAAATCCTGGAAAAGTTGTTGATTTTCCAGGAGGTCATGGAAAAATTTAATCAAACATTTCCATGACCTTTGTCCCATTAAAATCAATAGGGCCTTCCTTATCTAAAATACAGAAATAATTGCAAGAAAATGATGAAGAGATCAAAACAGTTAGATGAGATGAGAAATTAAAGAGAATATTGCTGTCTAGATTAAACTGATTCAAAACCAAACAAGTTTGCAGAAATAGTCATTGCAATCCTGGAAAAGTAATGGAATTTTGTTATGCGACTTCAGTAGACACCCTGTTAATTATTTATAGAGTGCTATTTTCAAATGAATTAAATTTTTTAATGAAAACGCAGTTAAATAGTTTTTCAAGTCTGTACTTATATTATTAACTTTATGAACGGTCAATTAAAACATTTGACAATATTTGTTGCTTGCTCATAGAATAGCTTTGTAGGGGTAAAATTGATGGTACTTTTTGGGGGGAGGACCCACACCTACAATATTTTAGCCATGTATGTTACATATGTACATGTGTAATAGTTTTGAGAAGGGAAGTAAAGTTAAGAATTATTTAGCATGTTTCAAAAGAAAAAATGTGCATCCATATCTTGCAGAATGCATTAATTTCGAAATGTCTGCCATTTTTCCTCTTCCTCCTTGAACGACGGATAATAATGTTGCGTGTGAGTTGAGAAAGTGTGAGGAGATGTGGGGGGGTAAGGGTTAGGGGTGGCAGGTATGAAAATGGGGCCGATAAGTTGAGGGGGGCTGGGAAAAAATGGCGATAAAGGGGGAGACCCGTGCACATCGTTATCGACGTTTTTCGGGCCTTATGCATGCATAATGACTTGGTTAATATGCTAAACTGGCATTGATAAGGTGGTGGATATGGGAAGGCAACACAAGCACTTGGGGCGACATTTTGAGCTCTTCCGCTTGCTTACTTCTGCATGCCACATGCATCACATTCAATCTTGTAAACTATGTTATAAGGCACGTGAATGCATCAAAAACGTCTCGCACCACCCCCTCTGTGCACCTTATTATGCTTAATCAAAGTACACATACTTAAACAATCAATACAACATCTATTGTACATGTCACATCCTTACTTTGTTCAGCAATAGAAGCATCGAAAAACGTTATTCCTTGGAAAATTACACTCCATATGCAAATAATAAAAACTCTTCAGAACAATTTAAATACATAATTTTAATGGTCAAAATTTTTAATTAGGTTTTTTTTAGACTACTGCTTCAATTAAATTGATTTTGCTGTATAGTTTATAATAGTGTGTATATTGAAGACTTAAGAGGAACACGTGACTATTGCCAATATGTGCCTGTAGATGGCCACTGAACAAGATTTGTTGATATACTGTAATAAATCATTAACTAGTTTGAAATAATGGGTATTTGCAAAATAATGTTACATGTGAAATTCAAGTGATTATTATCTTATTCATGCACTAAAGTATTTAGTATTTTCTTGCCACGCCTACTCAATTGCAAGGTGTCTCAGCTGATACTGGAAATCCTTGAAATCCTGGAATCACACTGGAAAAATTTAACAAATATCCTTGACATTACTGGAAATATACTAAAATTTTGAAATGAAAGATTCTATTAGACACCCTGAATTGCTTGAATGAATAAGACATTTTTTACCTGCAGGTGTAGGGGGAATCTGTTAACAATGTCTTTTGTTATCTATACCATATTGAATATTTGGATGTAAATTAACTGGTGGGGGATAAAAGGGAATGCAGGGGAGTTAAGTAATTCTGTATGGCATATTCTAACAGTTTTCTTGTGTGTTTTGCAGATACAGCAAATTCTTGAAGTCTCGAGGAGCTGGTTTCGGTGTGGTGGATTCTGAGCAACCGGATTCGGCGAAAAGGGCCACCATGGCATAAACAGGACACTGCAGCACATCTACAATCAACTTTTTCTTCTACTGGAACTGCACAAAGTAAGAATGCATGCAGTTTGATTTGCATGAGAAACTTAGTTTTTGCATGTTGCGTGATTTCTGCGTTGCATTTCGCAGCGCTGTTCGGTGTTGTGTGTTGTACACACACACATATATGTGTATGGGTTTATTCTTTACGCCTATTTGGTCGATTTGTGTGACCAATCTGTGCTCGAGTAGGTAGTTTCCTGCCACTTTGGGGCGAACACTTGAACACCAAATTTGGCTTGCAACGTAATTTGGTTTCAGATTGGCCGAATGTCCGTGTTGTGCATATCAATGCTTTAGGCCTGGAACAGCCATTGTCCACCAATAGTCTGGCATGTGTGTAGTAGTACTGTGTGCTGGCATTATGTTAGCGACGAATCGATATACTGTTTCGTCGAATAAGGTTGCTTGTGGGTGATTTGCAGGAGGGCTGCTGCTTGGCCCCCCCCCCTATATACCAAAATCAAGGGCCATTGTTGGCCCTACGGAAGCCCCCACTTTGCACCAAAATGAGCCGTATTCGCACACTCCAAATCCTGTTGTTATTAGGTTTTTTGGCACGTTTCTGTTGGCGGTCGTTGTTGGGGAGCGTACATAATTTACGTCGTTTCATTGATTGTTAGTTTCACCCTATATTATTTTTGTTGAGCATTTTGAAGCAATCAAGTATCCCCCAAATGTTCAAATTAACCCGATGAAGCTCCACAAAGTATGTTAAATTCTCAATTTGGAAATTTAAATTTCAAAACATTTAATACTCGCCATCTTTTGACAGATTGACTGGAACTACTTTAAAGTTGAACTGACAAGGTTTTGAAACATTGTTGCCACAGATATGAATTATTTAGTTTCAAATTTGTGGAGTGTACTGAGTAGGATATTGTGGGTTAATATGTTCACTGGAGCGCTTGGCCTTATTGGATGAAAATTCTAATTTAGTCAAAACAGGATACTGTGACACCAGCGCGGTGACACCGTCCTTCCATGACGCCCTCTTTAACTATTCGTAACTTTTTGTAACAATTTTT
>JAQFZQ010000044.1:0-62519 GCA_034696005.1 Glomeris marginata | reverse complement strand
GCTCCAACACGTAGTTCACCGATTGCCACTAGGTAAGGCGCTGCGGTCGGCTGTGGTAGTGTGCAAGTTGTGAATTATAAATGCTTAGTCTCGAGGGATATGCGTGGCCAAAGTGCAGTCATAGTCCAATGAGATATGCTCCAAACTCCTTGCTCCAATGCAACTTGTATTCATTTCCATAGGTTGATTGCACAGAAGCCGGTAAAGAATCCTGTTCAAAATACGGAGTTTCCGGTTATCCAACCTTGAAAATATTCCGCAATGGTCAATTCTCTCAAGAATACAGTGGTCCCAGAGATGCAAGTAAGGCTATAAGTGACGCCTATTCATTCTGTTATAACCACAATTGCTAATTTGTCACTTGTTACAAATTCAGACGGTATCGTGAAATACATGAGGTCTCAAGTGGGACCGAGCTCGAAGGAGTTGAAGACAGTCGCAGATTTTGAAGCTTTCGTGGCCAAGGAAGAAGTTGGCATTATCGGCAAGTTCCGTTAATCGATGTGTAGCGTCAAGCATATGTAATTTTAATAACATTTCTTTCTGCTAAAGGATTCCTCGATTCCGATGAGCAATTGAAAACTGCATTTAAGGCGATCTCCGATAAACTTAGGGAGACTGCGCGGTTTGCTCATACTTCTGATTCGGCTATCTTTAAGAAATCTGGACACAAAGAGTAAATACTTCACCGTGATTTCTCTAGTAATAATTGCACGTAACGGTCTTAAAATGTTTTTGCATTATTTATAGCGCTATTGTTCTGTACCGGCCGAAACAGTTGAAGAACAGGTTCGAAGAATCTGAAGTGGTATTTAGCGGGAAAGCTGATGCCGAAGAAATCCAGAAATTCATCGATACCAGTTTGTGAGTTTGTTGGTTTTTTTTAAATCTAATTTGATTTGTCTTGCATGATGAGTGCTCACAGTAGCCACTTGGGACGTAGTTCTGAAAACAATTGAGGAACATTTTAATCTGATGCATAATTCTATTTATTTGGTTAAAATTACCGGGGAAAGTTATGCATCCTTGACGTGGTATTTTGTTTTACAGCCATGGCCTTGTTGGACACCGAACGACCGACAACACCAATCAGTTTAAGAATCCTCTGATAATCGCTTACTACAAAGTTGATTACGCAAAGAATGCTAAAGGTTATTATGGTTACTCAGTTATATCCTTAAAAGTAAGGAATGCGTGTGTTCTAATGGATTATTTACTCTTTATTCAGGCACAAATTACTGGAGGAACCGTGTTTTGAAAGTGGCTTCCGGCTTTAAAGGCAAATCAAATTTTGCCATCGCTAACAAAGATGAGTTCACTCATGAGTTGGGTGAATACGGTGTCGATTACGTTGCTGGTGATAAACCTGTGGTTGCTGCTAGAAATGAAAAGAACCTGAAGTTTGTCATGAAGGATGAATTCAGGTTTGATTTGCATTTTACAAGTGCAATTTTTTTCACTACGATTAATGGGAATTTCATAATATTAATTATGTGTAATTGTCCATTTTTATTCTAGTATTGAATCATTTGAGAAGTTCGTGAATCAGTTTATCGCTGGTGAACTGGAACCATTCTTGAAGTCTGAACCTGTACCTGAAGATAACGACGGCCCTGTTAAGGTTGCAGTTGCGAAGAATTTTGACGAATTGGTTATGGGAGATGACAAAGATGTTCTCATAGAATTCTATGCTCCTTGGTACGTAATCGAAAAACAAACTGAAACATTCAAGTTGATTATTACCACACTAACATTTGAGTTTATTATAGGTGTGGTCACTGCAAGAAACTCACCCCAGTTTATGAAGAGCTTGGAAAAGAAGTAATAATAATCAAAATTTTGAAGTTAAACTTGACCATATTTTAAATTTGTTGTTTTTTGCAGCTTGAAGGAGAAGACAGTGTTGTAATTGTGAAGATGGATGCTACTGCTAATGATGTTCCTGCTCCATTCGAAGTATCGGGATTCCCAACACTTTTCTGGGCACCGAAAAAGAACAAGTCCAGCCCTCAGCGTTACGATGTACGTTGAAAATTGTGGTCTCGCTTCAGCGGATCAAACATGTAATCTGTACGAATGTTTTTTTTTTTAAACAGGGAGGACGGGAGGTGGCAGATTTCATTAAGTACATTGCAAAGCATTCTACTGAAGATTTGAAGGGATACGATCGTAATGGGAACAAAAAGAAGTCTGAGCTCTAATAATAAAAGGTGTCCGCAGATTGTGCATCGCATGCAACATGCGTCGTCTACTCCCAGCAAAGCAGAGTCTCGCTGTTTTTTGAGGATAAATAACGTTTTTTGTACAGGCTAATCGGTTATTTCTGATCTGTGTTAAGCGTCCGGGATATTTTTCATTAAAAAGGGAGTTGTTTACTAAGGTTTATTGTTTGAATTGGTTAGTGTGCGCTTGAAATGGTCTAGTAATGTTTTCATCAAAGTTTTATTTACTCATTTTGTTCAGGATTTGAGTAACGTAAACACTCAATTTCCACCTTAAACTAGTATTTTACAAGTAACATTACTGGTAGAATTAATGGTTCTAAAATCGGAAAATTCCCAGTTGAAACGTATCTAATCGTGTGAAATTAAATCTAGTAGATAACCTTCATCGGGCTATCAACCTTTACAAAACCACATTTACTCGTTTGACCTTTTGAACCATTTTCTGACGTGTACATATCGTACTACTTTTCGCGATGCTTGACAACACGGCCATTTCTGGCACTCGTTGGACGCAAGATGGCGGCGGTACCGGCTTTGAAGGATCGTTTCATCTGGTTCAACGAGGAATCCGCTGGTTCGTATTTAATATTTGCTTGTATAACGAAGCAGAAACGTAAACGATAGGAGACCAATTTGTTTCCAATTCTGTGTTGGCCATTTATGCGATTGTAATGTGTATTTTCAAAAACCGGATGTCTTAAGGGGTCATCAAAAATCTAGGAATGACGTTTGTAACGATCGTCTCCATTACCATATGATTTATCAATAAGTTGAATAATGAACACGCCAATTTGTGTAAGACAGGATGGCCCTTCGTATTGGTGTAAAAATGACGTGTATTTCAAAAATCTACGATCTTGGACAGATATTTAAGGAATTTTTATTTTTGAATTTCCCATGCATAAACTGTTGACATGTTGATGCATGTCATAGTAAATTGTCAGAATCTGATCCATTTCGTAGGAATGTGTAACCTTGGGTGTATTGCACATCGTCATTAATGAAATAAAAATTACTGTTTGTTCAATCCGTTAATTTAGACTGCACTTTAACAAAAATAAAGACTATTTGCTTCATTAATTTCATATGGTTTTATTTGTTTTTACAGAGAATGACACTGAAAGTCAAACGACTGTACTAGTTACAGGTAAACGTATAGAAAAACAATTTGTATTTTGTTTGCTATTACAGTGTGTAATTTAATTATACCGATTTTATTTTAGGTTTTGGACCTTTCGGTGTGCATAAAGAAAATCCAAGTTGGTTAGCTGTTCAAGAATTAAAACGACTCGGTCTCGGGGATGATATCAACTTAGTTGTGGAACATCTTCCTGTAGAGTATGAAATGGTGAAATTGAAGGTGCCCAGTCTATGGAAGCGACACAAACCAAACGTATGTGAATATGGATAGGGGCATAGAACCACTCTGCTCATTCAATTTGTAATAATGTCCATGTATGTTCAGCTTGTAGTTCATTGCGGAGTGTCTGGAGTTGCGCAAGTGTTAACGCTGGAACAAGAGGCTCACAATTTTGGTTACAAGTCCACCGACATTCAAGGCAAGATCCCACCAGATAACTGTTGCGTCAGAGGTGGCCCCGATACCCTGAAATCTGGGATTCACATGGGAAAGGTTTGCGAAGCCATCAATTCTGCGGATTGCGGAGTGGCCGCCGCGGTGTCGCACGACCCTGGAAGGTACGTATGAATTTCTTATTTTGTCAGTGTGTGATCGGTTAAAGATCACTGACATAGGATACATTTGTGAATCTTTCGTCCAGGTACCTGTGTGATTTTACGTACTTTTCATCGCTAAACATTAAAAGGACAAATGTGGCGTTTATCCACGTGCCGCCTCAAGATCAGCCGTATTCTGTCGCGCAACTTGCAAAAGGTCTGAAGATGGCCATCTTCGCAATGATAGAGCAACTTACTTCCAGAAATCATGAGGAAAACTCAGTTATTATTCCTGATATTTCTGTGCGCTGTTGATGAATGCTTCTTTTAAGAGTTTGTTGCCGCAGTTTCTGCAAGTTTACAGAGTATATTTTTTCTATACTCGGTATATCATGAGATGAAACTTCCTGTGCTCATGATTCACGTAACAAACTTAATTTCTGTACGTACAAAAATATCATGGCAAAAATTACAAATGTGCGTTTGCAAAAGGGATGTACGTACATTTACATACGTAGTAGGCCATTGAATTCGATTTCACATCTAAAATTCATTACAAAGAACATGTATGAATTCTGTTGTTGTACAGGAAATTAACTGTTATGGAATAACAATGTAAGGGTCATTACTGGCCGTGTAATCTTGCGTATGAAACACGAAAATAGTAGCGAAAATAATGTGAATTGAAAAGAAATAAGATAGGGGAAGCAAACCAAATTGAAATCAACATTGCAAGAATATGATTTCAACTAATAATCGCTTGCGTTATTTCGATTTTAGCTTCTTGCGTCTTCATATAATTGAATTGTCAAGGAATAACGAAAACGAATTAAGGTACACAATTTTTATTTATGGTTTATAATGCCATGATTGTATTTTATTCATGGTGGATATTTCTTTCTATCATTTTTTTGGCATACTACTGTGAAATTTTCACGGGTTACAAGTGGTACAGTGTTATCAAAACATTTTTATTGTTTGTGTATGTGCGATGTTTAAATATTAATTTGAAAAGTATGTTTTGGATGGATCGATCGAAATATTTCAAAAGATCACGTGATGTTAATTTCGGGCACAACTTGTCAAGAGCAATATTTCAGTAAGTTTCAAAATAAATTCTTTCTCAGACTCGAGTTGCACGACTTTTACTACGCAATGTCTTGCAATCTGTCCTAAATTTGGAACTTAGTGATTCAGTTGCCAAATGTCGTTTACACGTTGACTAACTCCACTCCACAGCTGGATTAATCTGAGTTCACAGAAATTTCTCGTATTGTTGCGTTTTATTTTCTCAAACTTATCATTTTCCTCGTGATTACAGTGTCACGTGATGCTGAATCTGTATAATGACGTCATGGGTTAGTAATTGGGCGGAGATTTGAAAAGAACCCGCCTTGTATGTCTGACGTTATCCTAGTCTTCGTGGGCAAAATCAGAAGTGGGCGGAGCTATTTGGATAAAGGCGTGGCTATTTCCAAAAAGGTGGAGACTAGCTGCGATGATCGATGCCGGACTCCCAGGTGATATGGCTGTTCTGGGAAGGATGAAAAGGGCAGAAGAAAAACAGTTGTGTGGATGTATCACAGCTGACGTTCTCTTCTGTTCTATCTGGGGTTAGTAACATTGGAGTCATTGCATGATCGCCATTGGAAGGAGGATCAAGGATGGCTCCCGTAACGACGTCGGCGAACGACGATTCGGAGATTAGGCTTAGCGATTCTCTCCGCCATCGCGTGTTTTACGCCGCCAGAGACGGTATGGCCATGATCTTGTTCAGTCTTCTTGCCGAGAAAACGCCATCGGAGGTACGCCACTTGCTTTCTGCCGTCATCGACGAAGACGGCCAGAGATGTTCCCCGCTTCTTGTGGCCTGTCGCAACGGCCACGACCGTGTTGTGCGCCTTCTACTTTCCAAGTTCGCTGTAACCGATGTTGGCCTTGAACGCGAAGGTAGAGTCACTTTCGACGGGTTCATCATAGACGGTGCCAGCCCGCTATGGTGTTCAGCGGCCGCCGGACACCTCGGTGTTGTCAAGACCCTGGTGAGAGGAGGCGCAGATGTGAACCATCCGACGAAGACCAACTCTACGCCGCTGAGAGCTGCGTGCTTCGATGGAAGACTGGATGTGGTAACTTTCCTGGCAGAGAATGGTGCCGATATCCACATGGCCAACAAATACAACAACACGTGCCTGATGATCGCTGCTCACAAGGGCTACCTGGACGTGGTACAGTATTTACTGAACAAGGGAGCAGACCCTGATGTGAAGGCGCTGTGCGGAGCCACCGCCATACACTTCGCAGCGGAGTGCGGCCACGATAAGGTTGTCAAGGTTCTGCTGGAACATGGAGCTTCCCCGGGTAGGAACGAGCACGGCATGACTCCTTTGGCCATCGCGGCCGAGAGGACCAGAAGCAAGGTCGTCGAGTACCTGGTGGCCAGACCGGAGTGCGGTAGAGTGGAGCGCATCGAAGCCCTGGAGCTTCTCGGGGCATCGTTCGCTCACGGTACGTATTCGTTCCACATTTCTATAATACTATCATTTTATTTAGTTACCATGCCCTATTCCTGTTTCAGACAAAGACCACTACAGCTTGGAACGCTGTTTCTACTACCTGGATTGGGCGATGCGAGAGAGGTTCGCGGAAGGCGAGGAACCGCTGCACAAGCCGAAGACCGAACCGATAGCGGCGTACGAGTACCGGCAAGAGTGCGCCACGGCCCAGGACCTTGCAGCGATACGCCACGATGCCAACACCTTGCACATGGAAGCCCTGGTGATCCGAGAACGAATCATGGGCCCTCAGAACGTCGAGGTGCCTCATCCGATCATCTACCGCGGTGCCGTGTTCGCGGACTGCGCTCGCTTCGACAGGTGCCTGTCCTTGTGGATGCACGCCCTACGTCTACGTCAAGAGAACAACGTGCCCGTAGCCAAAGACTTGTTGCGCTTTGCCCAGGTCTTCTCGCAGATGCAGCATGTCGGTGTTGAATTACCGTTCAATTACCTGGAGGAAGTGCTGGGTAGAGTGGCGCACGAGCTCGCGAAGGGAAGCGCGAGGGCTGCCGTGATGTTATCCCTGCCGCGGGAAGCGGTGATGGCCACCGTTGCACCCACTGCCAGTATGGCGCACACACCTTCGTCATTCGGGTCTAATCTATCGCAACAGCCTTTGGCAGCCACACCGGCAGACGAGGAGCGTGACGATGCGCTGGAAGAGCTGGACACGGATGTGCACAGCGCACTCTACCTGCTTGTCTTGGCAACCAAAGTGCTTAGGAAATGCTCCCAGGAGCAGGAATTGAAGCTGTACAGGTTGGTTTACGGCATTGTGCAGACCTCGCCGAGGACCAGGAGGAATCAGACCCTGCTGCATCTGGCGGTGAATCCGGCAACGTCCGTGGACGATTTCCACACGAACGACGTGTGCAGGTTCCCTTGCGCACCGACGGCAAGGTTGCTCGTGCAGTGCGGAGCGGATGTGAACGCGGTCGACGTTGATGGCAACACTCCACTCCATCTGATTGTTGGCTACCAGAACCCGGTGTCTGATTTTCTCACCTTGCATTCGGTCATAATGGCGCTGGTGGAAGCCGGAGCGCACATGGACACGGTCAATAAGCAGGGCCACACTCCTTTCGAAGCGGCCACCTCGGGAGTTGCCGAAATCATACTGAGAACTCAGAGTCAGTTGAGTTTGCAGTGCATGGCGGCCAAAGCGGTGAGGAGGTTCAATCTGACGTACCGGGGTTACGTGCCGAGAGCTCTTGAGGGCTTCATAGAGCTTCACGGTGCTCCGATCGTGACGTGCACGTAAGCCCGTGTTCGGTAACAGTTATGTTAAATATGCCGTAACTTGCTCAGTTGCTATTTTGGCGGTACAAATTGCGATTTATATTGCCATTGTTAATACGGTATGTATTTGATTTGCTGATCAAGCAAGTTATGGCATTGAAACAATTTTTCTGTACGTCCTCCACTCGTAGTTTTGTATTTCCTGCACAAGGCCTGCGTGACGTCTTATTACGAAATAATATTGAAAGTAGAAGATGTGAAAAATGGTTGTTTGTTTTTATGAAATGTGCGTTAGCGCTTGTTTTGCTTTTTATTTAGCAATTATAGTTGTTTCTAAGTTCATTACAACACTTTCTTAATGACTTTTTTATTGAATTATGTTTAGAATATGTGTATAAGTTGGCTTTTTTGAGAGGTGACAAGCAAAGGTGATGTTGCAGGTGCAACGTACCCGTGGTACTATTTTAGGTACTTCGCGGATCTTTGACCGCGGATGCTGGCACAAGTCTACATTTTGAATTCTGCAGATTTACGTGCAAAGGACGATGCCTTGCATTTGGGTTTCTTTCGCCCGATAAAGTTATACCCCCACCCCACAAAAAAATACCGCAGTTTTTACAAGGTTTGTGATATACTTTTCATTCATAAAATTGTGCAAAACCGCAGTTTTATGGCACAATTAAACTGCGATATTTTATGTTCCGGGAAATTCCAAATACAAACAAATGTTCGAAAAGTCCCAAATTGTTCACAAAAAAATAAATAAATAATAAATAAAAAAAGAGGAATACTCGGTATTCCGGGCTCGATAGTTCAAAAACTATCGATAATGTCGATACTATCGCGCAACACTAGCGTTGACGGATTTTGTCTAGCACGGCCTTCCATACTGAACGCGTTTATGGCGAACCGCGCTGGAAACAAATTAGGCCTACCACGTGAATGGCACACGAGTACTCGTTTGTGTATGCGGTGTATGTGTTCGATCTGTTGTGTTTAGTGACTACTCATAGGAACGTTTAAAATGAAGCGAAAACTTGACCAAATGAATGAAGGGAAAACTTCTTCCGAAAAAGAACCGGTTTGTGAACAAAATTGATCCCAGCATTGTGCCTATTTTGTGCCTATTTTCATATTCAGTTACTTTATTTCCCGTTTTCCAGGATATCCCTGTCACCGAAATGGAATATGATGATGATGATGAAATAGAAGAAGATGCTGATGAAGAACACGCTCCACCAAAAAATGGGGGTTTTAAATATTCAGAAGATGCATTATATAAACCACCCACAACTGAAGAGTTGAATATGCTCAGAGAAACCGAGAACTTATTTCACTCTAGTTTATTCAGACTTCAGGTTAAACATATTTCTTTATAAACAAATTATACTGTATGTGAAAAAGCATATTAAACGACACAAAAATTGATATTCAATTGTAAACATTAATTGCATGGGATTATTTATTAATGTGCATCTTTATTTACTAGATTGAAGAACTGCTTCAGGAGACAAAGTTGAAAAAATTTGCCACTATGGAAAAATGGCTTAAAGAATTCTCATATTTACTTAAATCCCTGCCAGATGATAATCAAAATTGGAATGTATGAGGCAATTTGTAGAGGATTAATACATGTATGCCACAATATATTATTTAATTTGTTTTATATTTCTAGCTGAATGATGACAAAATGGCTGAAGCTAAAGGAGTAAAAATGCCAGTGATTCCAGGAGTGTCCAGGTTTGGGGGTTCTTATCGATTCATAAGGCCAAGTAAAACTACAACTGTTGGAAGCTTTGCTTTGAAAATTGCATCACGTCGTCATTGTGTTGTGGACTTTGCGGTTGAAATACCAACGGTAGTAACAAAACTGAAAACTCTTATGTAAAACAATATATTTGAAGTGTGCATTTGTGACTTTATTGTTACTGTAGAATTTGTAACCCACTTTATGAATGATCTTGTTCTCATTTCAGGAATGTATTCATCATAAAACTAACTTCAATCACCGATATCACAGAAAGAGAGCTATGTATCTTGTCTCGATTGCCGCATTGATCAGAGACAATCCGATTGTTGGTGACTTGAAGTTTACTTACTTCAAAGGGGATAACAGGAAGCCAGTGTTATTGGTGACACCATCAGGTGATAAATACGTTTTCATAGCCTTACATTAGCTAAAACTAATTCTCATTTTGAACGTCATTAGGAGATCTGGGAAAACGATACAGTGTTAATATTATTCCTCATCTTCCAGCTGAAGTCATGAATTTATCGATGTTTAAGCCATCATCAAGCAATATAAAAATAAAAGGTGTCTCTCATATGAAGTATAATGTAGTTTTGGCAAAAGTTTGCTGCATTGAGATGTGGATTTTTGAATTGTTTATTCTTTAGGTTCATCCTGGACACCGACTCCACGGTACAATTCTTCAATAGTAGCCGATGCTACTATTATAGACAATTTTATCTTTCTAGTGGATGTTTTGAAAGAGAATGAGACCGTTGTTGATGGTCTTAGACTTCTTAATATCTGGCTTCACCAACGAGAATTGGATACTGTAAGATAGATGATTTTCCAAAACATTTCTTATACGTAAAATGTGGTACATATAATAATACCTTGGGTATGTTGAATAGGGATTCGGATGCTTCAGCTTATTTATCATGTCAATGTTTGTGGCATATCTGCTGAAGTCCAGAAAGCTGAATGTGATGATGAGCAGTTATCAATTGCTTCGGAACACACTCGTGCATTTAGGTTTGTTTCTAATTATTTTTTGTTTGGGTTAAATTGCAGAATATGATTTGTTTGAGTTGCCATATGCATTGCAAAACTGTGTTATTGTGTATATATTTTAGAAAAGAGTGATTGGACAACTTTTGGAATAAGTTTAGCAACCCCTCGTAAAGGACAACCATCTCTGCAAGAATTCCATCAAGAATTTGAAGTGGTGTTTGTTGACCCGTCAGGATTCTGTAACATTTGTGCAGATATGTCCAGCTATACTTTCAAAAGGGTCTGCCATATTTTACATTGTGTTTTCGTTTTGTCATTGCTGTATTACGGTATATTTTTATGCTCAAATCACGGTGATTTCTTGTTAGGTACTTCACGAATGCCGCTTGTCATTGAATACTTTGGACACGTCCGGCATAGACAGCTTTACGGCTTTACTCATGTTGCCAGCACCTTTTATTAATAAATTTGACAACCTCATTCAGTAAGTAGAGTAGATTTGTCCACTGTTATTACTGTATTTTATGTTGGAGCTTATTTTACAACCACCTATTGTGTTATACTCATTTTTCCCCAGTTTAAAATGCAAAGATGACTGGTTAGACAAAAATGTGAAAAAGTGGAATCTAGGCAATAAAGTTGCAGATCTGTCAGGCAGGAAAGTGTTGGCTGTTCTTCCCAAAGTGGTAGAATATTTGCAACTCGGTCTCGGAAAAAGAATATCGGCTATTGATGTGAAGCTACCAGCCATAAAAGAGGTTGTTAATATTATATAATTTGTTTTTCCTGCACTGCTTTCATGCAGTACCATAATTGAGTCTTAATTTGTATTTTTAAAGTGGTCTTTGGATGAATGCCCTGATGAAAGTAGTTTTGATGTGATCACGTTCGGACTCATTTTGAACCCGGAATTTTCTAATAGCGTATTGGACAAAGGTCCATCTGCTGATAAACCAGAGGCAAGTCTTAGTAAAACCTGGTAAAACTTAAAGAAATATAACTAGTATATATCAAGCTAAACATTGTGCATGGATTATTTTTCAGGCGAAAGAATTTCAGGCATTTTGGGGCCAGAAATCCGAGTTAAGACGTTTTCAAGATGGCAGTATTTGTGAAGCAGTCTTATGGCCAGGAAAAACCATATCGGAACACCGTCTTGTTTGCAAACAAGTTGTTGAGTTTGTATTGGAAAGGTATCATCGTGCTTTATTCATTTATTCCAGTTTTATGTGGCATGATTAATATTAAATCGTCTTTATAGGCACATGATGATTCCAGCCAACATGATAACATTTGTCGGAAACCAGCTGGATTGCTTATTGTCCATTCCAGTGAATGATTTCGGTACAGGGGAGGAACAGAACTTGAAAATTCACCAAGTGTATGATTCTTTCACGAAACAGCTGCGTCAACTCCAAGACCTTCCTTTGAACATCCACTCGGTTGTCGGCATATCTCCAACTTTTAGCTACACTGAGGTGGGAAATACTATGTGTTCAGTAGGATTATTTGGTTTTACTCTCTAATCCAAATCCAGTAATTTTGTAGCTTTTTATGGTGTATACAGGTTTTCCCTTCTATTCCATATCGAGGCAAAGGAATAAAAAAGCTAGAGCATGACAGTGGTCATCTTGTGATTCCAAAGAATCCAAAATTCTGCCCAGAGTTTGTGAGACCGTTAAATGGTTAGTGACAGGATATCCTTTACATTTTGCCGTAATGGACACAAAATGGTATCTTTGTTTTTCAGTTCTTTTGGAAATGGAAGCGAGTGGAAAATGGCCGAATGATTATGATGCACTACTTCGTGTGAAAGCAGCTTTTTATATCCATTTGGCAAAGACATTACAGTCACAATGTTACTTGCCATGTCGGGCATCTGCAGATGCGTTGACTGTTTTGAAGGTTGGCGGTTTGCATGGAAAAACGGATTTGAATTGAATTTTTGAATTTTACAATGGACCATTTTCAATTCCTTTAGGAAGGATATGCGTTTAACATCCAAATTGCTAGTAAGCGTGAAGTAGCTTGTCTCAAAAGGATCAGAGCACCTGATGGTAAAATTCTAACTAACGAGTCCGACGAGTCGAGGGAATTGGAAACGCGCTTCTTTATTCTGCCAAAAATTAGGAGTGCCATGCATGGGTAAATGAATATTTGCGAACTGGTAAACTTTATATTTTGTGCTTATTATAGTTTAAATTTTCAGATTGCAGATGCATAACACGAATTTCAGCTGCGCGTGCCGGCTTTCCAAACGGTGGGTCTCCGCGCAACTTCTTTCGGATCATTTTCCAGATACTTGCGTTGAACTTCTTGTTGCCTACGTGTTTCTGTATCCTGCACCTTTTACGGTTCCAAAGTAAGAACATTTCATTAAAACTACAAATTAAAGCTATTATTTTGTGTTGAAATAGCATTTTTTCTTCACGATTAGCTCTCCTCAAGTTGCATTTATGAGGTTCCTGCACTTGTTGGCGTCCTTTGATTGGAGAACAAATGCCTTGGTTGTCAACTTTAATAATGAACTAAAAAGTAAGTGAATGCACTTTGTAGCTATACTTTATATATAGTATATGAACTGAGATTGTGTGTTTGTCTGCAGAGGAAGATATAACCGAAATTCAAACAAAGTTTCTCGCATCGCGCCAACAATTGCCTCCGTTGTTCATCGCAACACCATATGATAAATATAAATCTGTTTGGACTTTGAAATCGCCAACTGTGCAGATTCTGCATAGGATAATCCTTCTGGCAGATAAAGCACTTGCTACTATCCAATTACAGCTTTCAGGATTTGATGAACATGATTACAAGGTAATATTGAACATTTTGTGAGGTTTCTTTTCTTGTGCAGTGTCGGAAACATGTAACATTTTTTATTTCAGACAATTTTTCGACCTCCGATGGATATCTACGATGTAATTATACACCTGAATTCAACTCTAGTACCAAATCCATACGAATATGTGGACTACAAAAGAGAAGGAGCCAAATATCAGAATACGAATGTCGGACTTTCGCGTGAAATTATGCCTATTGTTGGATTCAACCCCGTTGAATGCTACCTCCAAGAATTAAAGGTTATCACACAATAAAGCCACTAGTTTGTTTAGCCATTGCAAATATTACAGTGGTTTTTGTTGAAATTTTACAGGATACTCATGGAGACGTCGCGTTGTTTTTCCACGATAAATACGGTGGTAATTTCATCGCTGTACTCTGGAAGCCGAAAGCATTTCAACCAATACCTTTCAAGGTATGTATTTAATTGGGTGGTTTTGTTCAGTTAGATTTTCCAATAACTAAAAATGTTTCGCACGCAGGTACAGAATCTAAATTGCCGTATTGTTTGCAATACGGATCCGAAAGACCCAAAAACAATTCCAAATGTGGAGGCGGTGTTGGAGGATTTTTCAATTTTAGGAGCTGGCCTTGTGAAATCTGTTGAAACCAAAACAGACAGGTGGACTATTTCTTAACGGGTGGACTGGTTTTTATTTCGAAATGTAGTATGTGGAGAGCTGTATTAAACCATCCAGTTTATTAGTCTGGAGTTGTGTGCGAGTTCCCTATAAAGAAATTAGGTCTCAATACATTAAACTACATTATTTATTGTTCACGGTTAGACTTGGAAGCGTTTTTACACAATGTGAACCAGACATTACGTCTATAACCTTCGCAACCAATCCAGTCAACCTCCCAAAGTCTGTCACGATGGACAGCATGGTCCTTCAGATATCTTCTAAGCACTGTGCATGGCATCACATTGTGAATATCGCAATGAAATATCATGGAGTCTTGTAAATGGAGAAGTATACCTATATACATTGGTTCTGAAATTGGTGTGCTAAACCCTAAATCTTGACTGGGAAATGTTTTCACAGCATCTTCGACAATGGCACTTCCAAGGCCCTGTCCCCTGAATGGTTTTCTCACGTATATCAAGTCTATGACAGGAAGGTGATAACATTGTGGACTATGCTGGGAGTATGGAGAACCTATAATTCCAAGTACAAATCATATTCAATTATTGCTATTTGTCTAATTGTAAACTCGATTATAACATTAATTTATTGAATTGCCTTTTAGCTTTGCGGTGTAAAATCCAATAACTTCGCTGCCATGACAGAGAAGCTTTGCGAATTCATTAGGAGGTATGTTCATACATGTTACATCTTTGCTGATGGTTTCTTGCTTGAATATTACTGTATTCAGTACCCATAAAACGAGCCTTTGCCAAAATTTTGTCACCTGTAGGTATATTACATTTAGTTAAAATAATTTTACATCCTTCCAGATTTTCAAAAACTTTATGGATACAAACTAATACATTACATACTATAATTTACCACTTGAAATGTGTCGATGGTGACTGCATTTGTTGACGTTTTATTATTGCATGCTAGTAATTTTTCTATTGAAATCCAGGAATTACAGATGGCAACTGCACAACCTGAGTTTTAAAATGGTAATTTGTTAGTGCTAGTTATCTATTGAAAAATATTCATTAAAACACATTAATTATATTGCATTTTATTAGGTATTGGCCCTTACATATTTGACAAGTCCTGCAGAAAAGTATGGAAGGTGTGCAGTCCTGAAAATCAGCAATGTCACTCGTTTCAACTCCTGAGTACATTGATTCGGACAATATGTAAGCAGACTCTACAGACAACTGTAAATGCATTTCATTTCAAATATATTAAATTCCTTAATTTTATAATTCTTTTATATAAAATTTAATTATAATATAGTTTTAAAAATATACCTCACAATGACAAGTTGCACAACTAATACCGCCCTTGAATTTCAAGTTTTTTCCATCGTTTACATGAATTTCATGTATTTCCTCTATGTCCATTACTCCCACGCAAACAACGACACTAGAGCCGCTTTGCGGCACCGTTTGTTACTAATACATTAGCTACGGCGCTCCATGCAATGACTTTGCTACTGGCAACGAGATGCGAGGATTGCGTACACTCGCTTTTCCCTTGATTTTCCTCATGAAATGAAACAAGCATGGCGTTATTATGCCGTAGTAGTCGATTATACGCCCATTTACGAAAATTATGGAGTCTGAACTATGGGCAAGAGCTAAGGAGAAATCTGCAGACGAAAAGAGGCGTTTGTAATCGAAAAGAACGGCGTAATTTCTTCAGAACAGAAGCTGTAGGACCTGTAAAATGCGACCTTTTAAATGGATCAATTCTCTTTCATAACATTAATCAAGGTGATGTATATATAAAAGTTAAGGTATGATAATTTTTTGTTATTCGCTGGTCTAATTTTCCTTGTTTACATGCAGATAAATCGCTTGTGTTAGCTGCAAGTCGACATTTCTCCGCAAAAAGTGGTGGCAATTTTAATGATTCCTCTGCAGCTTCTGGTTCAGCCAGTGATGATGGCCCAAAAGATGATGATGCACCACCAGACGACATGCCCTTCCCCAGTCCATCTTTGGCTTTGCCAGCAGCGATGACCGTACCAGAAGTTTGGTCCCATGTTCCTGTGATAGCAGTTTCCAGAAACCCAGTTTTCCCCAAATTTATAAAAATCATTGAAGTTTGTATGGTTTATTCTGCGCTGCACTATTTAGCAATTGCCTTGTTTCAGTTTGGGGTTTATTTTGCAGGTTACAGATAAATCGTTGATGAATCTAATTCGGCGTAAAGTGAAGCTGAACCAACCGTATGCAGGAGTTTTCATGAAGAAGAATGAATCGTAAATTGCATTATTGTGTGGGAATTCCCATTATAATGGGAATGATGGTACAATTGAAATTCATTTGCAGGAATGAAGCTGAGCTGGCTGCATCTCTTGATGACCTGTATTCAGTGGGGACATTTGTACAGATTCACGAGCTCCAAGATCTCGGAGACAAACTTCGTATGATTGTAATGGCTCATAGAAGGTTACTTTTCATTGTTATAACCACATTGGTATTTGTATTGTTACTCATTTACAAAATTGTAATTGTTTTTCTCATTTTGCTAATTTAGGATTAAGATCTTAGGTCAGATTAGTGAAGAGCAAGTAGAGCCGTTGCCAGCAGGTATGGTTTAATTTGTTTGTACATTGTATTTGATCCCTTACTAATGAGTTTCATCTGTATTTCTTTATGTTAGAGGAAGGAAGTGAAGTACGTGTAAGACGCAGACGCAAGAAATCTCCTGCGAATGGTGACGTCACACCTGAAATCGCGATCGCCGAAAAGATTGCGGCGACTCAACCGCAGGGCGTTTTAATGGTGGAGGTGGAAAACGTTACTCATGACAAGTTTAAGAATACGGAAGAAGTGAAAGTAAGTTAATGCGATGAAATTTGCAGCCTGTTGAGACATTTCATGTGAATGTGTTGCGCGTTTCTCAAACACGTAGGCTTTGACGCAAGAAATAGTGAAAACGATTCGAGATATAATATCGCTGAATCCACTGTACAGAGAATCGGTGCAGCAGATGATTCAAGCCGGCCAGAGAGTTGTTGATAATCCGGTTTACCTGAGTGATCTCGGTGCTGCGTTGACCGCTGCCGAACCATCTGAATTGCAACAAGTTCTCGAAGAGACAGATGTACGTACTGTGCCATGTTACGACTTACATCTATATATTTATTGCAGCTGAATCCTTTCAGATCCCAAAAAGACTGATGTTGGCCCTCTCACTTTTAAAAAAGGAGTTTGAATTGAGCAAGTTACAGCAAAAGATAGGGAAAGAGGTGCGTCACGTGTTCGTATTTGATTCAACAAAAACATTGATTAATTTTGTCAAGTTCATAGGTGGAAGAGAAAGTGAAAACTCAGCATCGGAAGTACATGCTACAGGAGCAATTGAAAATTATCAAGAAAGAGTTGGGTATTGAGAAAGATGACAAGGATGCCATTGAAGAGAAATTCCGGGAACGTTTAAAAGTTTGTATTAATGCTGTACATATTGATGGAAGTGTTTCCTTTTTTTGAATTAAAAGCATTACATTATTTCTTATGTAAAACAGGATAAAGTTGTTCCTAAAGCAGTGATGGATGTCATTGATGAGGAATTGAATAAATTGTCATTTCTAGATAACCACTCCTCTGAATTCAAGTGAGTTCCCTTATTATATCAGCAGTTACTTGTTTGATAATAATGTAAAATGTACTGTGGTTTATTTAGCGTTACGAGGAATTACTTGGACTGGTTGACTACTCTACCATGGGGAATATTCAGCGAGGAAAATCTTGATCTTAAAACAGCTAGAGAAGTACTCGAAGAAGACCATTATGGCATGGAAGATGTAAAGAAGCGAATTTTGGTATGTATAACATGTAAAGTATCGTTTGTTTCGTCTGCGGAAAAATAATAAAATGTGCTTTTAAACAAAAGGAATTCATCGCTGTTAGCCAATTGAAAGGTTCCACTCAAGGAAAGATTCTATGTTTTTACGGACCACCTGGTGTGGGTAAAACAAGCATTGCAAGATCTATTGCCAAGGCACTGAATAGAGAGGTGTGATTCTTGATTAGATACGTGTGTATTGAAAGAAATGTCATATTTGAAAAAAATCATTTCTGTTTAAAGTATTTTAGGTTTAGTGTGGGAGGGATGACGGATGTAGCTGAAATAAAAGGCCACAGGTAAATAGCCAATATAAACTGCATTTTAGAGACTATAAAAGTTATTGCATTGCTGATCTAAGAAAACGAGATCACCAACTCTATCATATGCAGACGTACCTATGTTGCAGCCATGCCGGGAAAGGCAATCCAATGCCTAAAGAAGACAAAAACAGAGAATCCTCTTGTTCTGATTGATGAAGTACGTAGTAACAGGAAAGATGACTATTATTAACCTTTATGCGTATTTGACTTATAACAATTATGATCGTAGGTTGATAAAATTGGCCGTGGTTATCAAGGTGATCCGTCTTCTGCTCTTCTGGAATTGCTAGACCCTGAGCAGAATGCCTTCTTTCTTGACCACTATTTAGATGTCCCTGTTGATCTTTCTAAAGTTAGTTGTGCATTTTATAGCGAGTGCATGACACGGTTCAGCAATCTGAAAATAATTTGTTTAAATCAACTTATTTTTTTGGGGTGGAAAAGATTGCTGATCTTGGTCATCACTATTATCTGTTTATATTTAAGTTTCTTATTGTGGATGAACTATTGTCAGGTCTTGTTCATATGCACTGCAAATGTGACCGATACGATCCCGGAGCCTCTACGAGATAGGATGGAAATGATAGATGTTTCGGGTTACGTTGCCGAAGAGAAAATGGCCATTTCACAGGTTAGTAAGTAAAATCAGGGTGCCTTGAATGGCAACATTAAATCTGATTCATCATTTTACTTGTAGAGATATTTGATCCCTCAAGCGAGGCAAAATTCAGGTATAACTGAAGAGCAAGTCGCAATAGGCGATGACGCACTTGGGATTCTCATCAAGTCCTACTGCAGAGAAAGTGGAGTGAGAAATCTTCAGAAACACATAGAGAAGGTTAAATATTAACAGTTCCATTTTATAGTTAAGCTGTCACTAATCTAATCTTATTTATGTAGGTGTTGAGAAAGGCAGCGTTTAAAATAGCCAATAAGGAAGCGAGTAATGTGGGAGTAGATGCCACCAATTTGCAAGAATTTGTTGGAAAACCATTATTTACACACGATAGAATGTACGATGTTACTCCTCCAGGGGTTGTCATGGGACTTGCGTGGACTGCGATGGGTGGGTGTTAATATACGCAATTTGTTCGCATTTTTAAGTACAATTTATATTCAAACCAACCATTTTACTTTGTGTAGGAGGGTCTACACTTTTCATTGAAACTGCGATTAAAAAATCTGACCGCAGCAGCTCCAAGGAAGGCAGCATGGAGTTAACTGGACATCTTGGTGACGTAATGAAGGAGAGTGCTCACATTGCCTACACTTTTGCAGCGAGTTTCCTTGGTGTAAAGCACCCAGAAAATACAGTGTTGTCAAAGTCAAGCGTACATTTGCACGTGCCGGAGGTACGTTGAACTAAACATGTTCATTTGTAATTAACATCTTTCTGCAACCACAGATTTAATCCTTATTTATGTTGAGATGAAATTAGAAATGTGAAGAATGATTCAACTGGAGTTGTTATAAATTGGATCAGCTATGTACATGATTAAGTTACACGAGGCTTATACTTTTATACTGCTATTAATGCCACTATAAATTTTATGTGCAGTAAAGCTGTTCCCACTTCCAGCTTGCTTCCAGAACCTATTTGAAGTAATTGCAACCTGCTACAATGGGCACATAAATTCGTTTTATTTTACGCACGAGCTAGACAGGAAACTATGGGACAATTAAATATTCACATTGTGTGTATTAAGTAACCCCAACAGCATAGTTATGTCAGAAATAAGCCCTGCAATCAATTCTATCCGTGTTTGCAGAAAATTTGTACTTTGTTAGTTTTGCGGTACTTTTGTCTTGCTAGGAAAATACATGTGGAAGTTGACTAAATTGTTAATATGTATTATTATATATTTGTTAGGGAGCAACTCCTAAGGATGGACCAAGTGCGGGTTGCACAATTGTTACCGCACTACTTTCCCTTGCGATGAAGAGGCCAGTGCGACAAAATGTTGCGATGACCGGTGAAATTTCCCTGACTGGAAAGATTCTACCTGTTGGTGGCATCAAAGAGAAAACGATTGCGGTAAGTTTTGATATAATTCCACATGACATGGACTCTGTTGGGAGTTTCTTGCCGTGCGCATGCGGGTAAATACGTAGAATGTGTTTTAATTGATACCGTGTTAAAATGTAGGCAAAAAGAGTGGGTGTCCAGTGCATCGTACTGCCAATGGAAAACAAGAAGGATTACTCCGATCTTCCATCTTTTATAACGGAAGGACTGGAAGTTCATTTCGTTGAGAATTACGAGGACGTTTATAATATCGTCTTCTCAGACCATTAAAGCTATATTTTGCAAGCAAGGATGAAATGACACGTGGTACTTTATTGGAACTGTAAGTAATGCAAGCAATTTTTCAAACACCATATGTACTTTATTCAACTGTTATAAGTATGGACTTTTACAACATACGTGGCGCGCCATTTAACTGGTCGTAATACATACGCATATACATCAGCAATGTTTTACGTTGACCGGGTAGCTGAGTGGCATAAAAATGCTGCGACGTACAATATAAATGGAAGGCTTCGTACAAACTGCTTACCCTGAAAGGCTCTCGAAAGTGCAACAGCCTCAACATCTCTTTTTACAATGCAACGAATTGTTCAAAATTTACATCGCGTTCTACGCATTTGGTCTTTCACCTGCAAATATTAGCTGACTTATTAAGCAAGTGCATCTTACGTTTTACTTGAGCAGAAAATATAATTTCGCTTTATTATACTCGGCTGTAACTTCTACTAATACTCCTGTGACTAGCTGCATTGCGAAATGAGGCGCAGGGTCCATTTTAATTTCTTGTAATTTTTACAATTTTAACCATAGGTTAACTCTTACACCATAATCCATATTTGCATTTAATTATATAAACGCTTGGCTTCTCATTGAGCTAATTAAAATAAAGAGCACGTAGTTTATGGATGACCCCCGTGTTTAGCATTTTTTTCTAATTCGCTAAAATGTGATTATCGTTTTTACAATTTTTTATTATTTATTAGTAAAATGCAAACACGCATAATCACAGATGTGAACATAAAAAGCTCCTGTCTTGTTAGATTAATTTTCCGAGTTGCCATCATCTGACCTTGATCTGACGTCATAACCAAAGTTCACGAAAATGCGTATATTTTGACCGGAAGTCACTCGGATTAGAGCCCTTTAACTCGGATCTCAGTCTTGATGCGCAAGAATCCGGCAGCCACGTTCTTGATCGCGGTCCATTATGGCATTATGGCACGAATCAAGCACGAATTATCAAGAATATTGCGGCTGTCAATGCTAAATTAGTGTGTGACGTCGTAAGTCGAATCAAGCAGGACCAGCTATTACGCATTCTACTCCTAATAGCACACGTGCAGGTCACGCTTCACGTCTTGATCGGCGCCATTTTGGAACGCGGGAAAACTTCTCGAACTCTCGAACAATCTGCGCTTCGCAAACGTGAAAATTCAGCGAATCCATCGGTTGTCCTTCTGAATTTCCACCGCTTAGCTGGACATCATCAGCTTCCAGTAGTAGCCGACAGCTCGCTAATCGTGAGTATTTTTGCATTTTTGACCATTTTCTTACAAGTTAATGCGTACGTGCGCTACCCCTTCGCAAAAATGGCGGTGAATTTTTCGCGTTACGTTTTTCGGTTTTTCGTATCTACCGTATATCTATTGCCGCCGTCGTAATCAACTCCCATTCGGTTACATCTTGGACTAACAGGTTACATCTTCTACAATCTCGTTTGGCCCACGGATATTGAAACAAATTTAGTGAATTTTATGAGTAATTACGAAATTATAAATATATAACGTATACATATAACCCTACGTGACAACGGCTTCAAGGGGCGTACGAAATCATATAAATGTTCTTTATATTTGTCGCTAGTATTTGGTTTCTCATGAGACGGAATGCAATAGAATCTATCCATGGGAAATGTTGGCGAATATATTCGGCTAAAATTTTCCCTATAAGGGGAAAAATATATTTGCCGTATTTTTGAGCCTTGATCACATACCTATATATTTGAATTTAATTAATCCATGGAATGTTATGATGGAGAAAGCATTTTGTACACGGTGATATATAGTAAAGAATAACTCAATTTTGACACATAATAACACTGAAACTACCATTGTAAATAACACTTGTATGTGCCTCAAGGAAGTACGTTTGTAATTGCTAAACATGTGATGGATAATGGATGAAAAATGTGCTCGTTTATATTGGGAAACTCAAAGGAAATGAGATGATGGATGAAATATATGAGGAACAATATTACAAAGTTTTGTAAATAATTTGAGAGTCATTCAGTTGAATGTCTTGCACAATACGTGTTAATTTCACAAAAACATTGGACCTTGGACCACTTGGAGAATACATAATGCTATAATTAGATTTAATTGAAACTCAAGTGGAGGAAACGTATGACAAAAGCTGCTTCAGGGTTATTTGTGCCAAAACATGAATTCCTTCATTCTGTACCACCATTTATTCCGATATACAATTGTAAGTAGGGGTTAATATCCCATATAGAGTATTCGGACACGAGACAACTTTCTGTCATTAGCCCAGCATGACAAACTACAGGGTGGTCCACAAGTTGATCACTTTACAGGTAATTTTAGTCTGGACCATGGGATCATATACAATACATACAATATTAGACAGGCAAGGAAAGTAGCCAGGTAAATAACTATACATTTGAGTAGTATTACAATATATTGAGCAACTGGTGCCCTTTCAGAATAGAAGGTATAATCAGTAAATTAAAGAAACATATCTGACAGTAGGAACAACTGGAACTTTTACTGGTGTGGACCACCCTGTAGTTTTAGGACACAGTGAAGGCGATATTAACGACTTACATTTACACAAGAAGAGTCCAGTGGCTCTGTGATGGGATTATTGTCTGTTACTCGCGAAGCTTGTGCCACTCGGCTATCTGACGCCGAGGTGATCCGCAAACTTCTCTCCAGTGGTGGTTATTGTTGGACACCCTAGCACCCAGTTCCAATCTGCCGATGACTTCGTTCTTGGTCACCCTGTCCCAGTCCAGAACGAGGAACTCGAGGCTGATGTTGTCCAAGCCTTCATTGCTGGGCACGTCAAACACGAAGGACTCGTTGAACACCGGGTTCAGTGTACGTTTCTTTACGTGGGTTTTCTTCTTGGCAATGCGCTGGTTGTTGTACAGCAAGTAGATCTTCACGTATGGATCTGGGAATAATTAAGAAAATAATTGTAGAAAACACCTGCATATTTACCTGAACTTCATGCAGCCACATATAGTCTGGGTGAAACTGAGAATTGCAAGTAGTATAGCAAGGCACTTGGGCGACGGAAGTGACGTCACAGGTGGGCGTGACCTATTTCTGCCGTGCCATGATTGGTCAGCCCTTCAATAAACTCAATCCTGTTGTTGCTTCTGACCAAGTTCTGACCTAGCATGGCAGGGCAGAAATAGGCCACGCCCACCTGTGACGTCACTTCCGTCGCTCAAGTGCCTTGCTGTACTATTGCACCTCGTTTTAAAACTGATTCTGTCAAATTCCTTGGTCAAATTAGGATATCTGCAGATTTTAAAATATAGTTGGTGACATCCTTATTGTGCCATCAACAAGTTATGGAAGATTGTGTGGTAATTAAGGAAGATAAATTCATTTTAGGCAATTTTAGTTTTAGTAGAATGTTATGCTATGTACTACTTTGAAGATTTGTTGAAAATTGCCTCTTTATAGTAGTAGCATCTCTATGTGCGTAATAACAGAGGTTCACAGGAAAGAGGTATAAAATAGGTTATATCAACTATATATAGCTGTGTCTGTAATAAACCTAATATTATTTATTGTCCGAACGTGCATCGAAACTGAATTTCGATTGTACGTGATACGAGACACAAATTGGCCCTCTTGTTTTGTATTGTATAGTGGCTGTGGGTGATATTCACAGAATTTCCTTGTTTTTTTGTTTTTTTTATATTTTATTTATGCATGTAGAGTGCTGAGCATTCACAATTTCTGATGCAAGATTTGACTGCTTACATAAACATAAACGGGTTAAATTACATGCAGGTTTCGTACCATTCATGGAAGCTGGAAAACCTGGATTTTAGATTTTAGCCAGGAACAATTCAGGGAATTTCCGATAACTTGGGAATTAAATCATGGGAATTGCTATGCTACATATTTAGCTATACATATTTGCAATTTGAATTAACTTTTATAGAATTGGCGCAAACAAAACTTTTTTAAAAAATTGTTACAAAAAGTTATTTGTAATTAAAAAGGGCGTCATGGAAGGACGGTGTCACCGCTCTGGCGTCACAGTGTCCTGTTATGGCAAAATTAGAATTTTCAGCCAATGAGGCCTAGCGCCTCTACAATTTCGACCAATGGCAGAGACTTATCAATGGCGCTTCAGTGTACATATCTCACATACACTCCACAGATGTGAAACTAAATAATGAATATCTGTGGCAATAATGCTTTAAATGGCCTCAAATTTTCATACAATGTTCCCAAGTTAGTGGCGATCAAATGCTAGGTTTTTCAGGGTATGTTGCAAAATCTTGTCAGTTGACCTTTAAGTAATTATTAAAATTAAGTGGAAATATGGGGAAATTTGCATGAAGTTTTATATACCTGATAATCCAGTTATGTCCATTTTGGGCAAGTTGCGGGCTTTGAGTACTACGACTGTCAGTCTGTTTGCTGCTGGTTGATGGCACAAAGACACCAGCAGCTCTCCTCTCCCTTGAGATCGAACCTGCAATCAAGTAATCGGTTTTTATTGTCGCTTCATTGGGTATTCGGGTAGCGAGCGCCACCACGTGGCCAAATAATCGATCACTACTCCCTCCCTCTTCCCATATACCACGTAAATTGATCAAAGAAATCCGATAGACTTCTCTGGATTGAATGTATGTGTACAACCTACTCAGATTGGGTTTATTTCCTCTTCTGTGTCCAGATATACTATACTATCGATCGAGTGTTAAATCAATCCCGCAAGGAACGAGATGTTGCGAGAGTGAGACATAGTGGCAGCAACACGCAGATAGCTTTTTATTTAAAAAATTTGCTTTTCAGTCGATTTCCAGATGGTTTATATAGAGGGGTGATTAAAAAAGGGAACATGTCAAATATTTATTGTAAAATATAAAAATAATTCTAGCTTTACTAAATTGGTTTAGACTTGTGTACGTCCATAATATATATTATGGGAATTGTATTAGAATTTCGCTGGCTTTTATTTTTATATATCCCTTCATCTTTATTGCACCCACATTTTAAATTTAAAATGTTTTTAGAATATTACTTTCCATGGAAACCAGATGTTGGTTGAAGCGTTATGCAATAGTGTAAAGCATCACGCGGTTTTGGGGAAAATGTCGTTCAGTTTCGCATGAAATACAGTGAAGCTATGAGTGAAAATCGATGGAAATACTGTTTACCAATGTGATTGTGTGTTTTTTATATATTCCCATTGCTCTTTGTAACTGTGGGCGTTTGAGGGAATTTTTGAATCAATACCCAGAAGCTGGAGATGTGCTTGTCATTTTGTTAGGGCTTTTTTGTTGAGTGGAGACGAAGGAGGGGGCAAAATGGAATTTATTTAAGTATTTCTTCCTTACAATTTTTTACGGATGAAAGTGCAGTTTTACGAAATTAGCCCCTATTCTATTCTTGCGCAAAGAGCATTCTGCAAGGCTGGAAGTCTTCCCAAATTTATTCAGTGTAGAGATAATGTGAATTTCTCATGATTTAATAATTGAGAAGAGTGGAAAACTGTGTGCATGAAAATGTCCCATGGCGGATAATTAAATATTTACCGAGGAATCATTTCAATAAAATAATTGACAATGCGCAATGCTGAAGCACATTAATTACTGAGTGATGTGATTATACATAATTCATCTGATTACTGTACTAGATTCAAGTATAATATAATTTATCGGAATACTGAATCACTTGGATGATGTTGAACTCTGGCCAAGAATAATTTATACCACCAGTATATGGGCATTGTGTTACATGCATGTTAATATGGAGACGGCTACTATAAGAGGTTGTTCAAAGCCTACACATGGGAACAATAATGTGAGCTAAGGAAAGAGTTTTCCAAGCAGAACTTGACAAAAGGGTCCTCCTATATACATTAGTAGATATGGTGGTTTTATTCAGAATGCATCCACATGCATGTTTCAGCCAGCATTTATATGATATGTATTACAAGGGAAATGTAAAGTATGCTCTTATAATATAATACATATATAGTACTTTTTCCTCAGCTGATTTTAAAAAGGATCATTTTCCTACGCATGACCAAGTTCACAATCGATAACCTAGCTATACCATCTACTCACAGTCAGTATTGTCCTTGGAAACCATTCAAATACAGATTAATAAGCTATGAAAACAATGCGATTGTTCATTAATATACCAAATTGGTGTTGGAAGGGTTGAAAATAGATGTCGACTAATTGCTATTTTTTACATTATTTTTGGAATAATTGAGTTCTTAGTAATGTAATAGTTGGAATTGAGATACACAGGGGATTAGGGAATGACCTTATTTTGCTCTAAATGTGATACAGTGTAACCTGTCTATGGTGGAATTTCAAGGGAGTGGACAAACTTTCCACCATACACAGATTTTTCCAGCTACATGGTCCAACAAAAAGTTAAATTTTCCACCATAACCAGGTTTCACTGTGTTAGATCTTGATTACATGGCTCCCCCAATAAGTGCTGTTGATTGAAGAGGACACGTTCTGGAATCAACAGCACTTGCCGGTGGCGCCATCTGGTAGCGACAACGAGAAACAGAAACGGTCGAATTTCGTACCTTGAGATTCCTTGGTGTGATGGGCTTGGAAACTGCGATGGGAAGGTTGTCGTAGGCGTTGACCGCATCCAGTTCTTGGATGGTGGCCAGTGGACATAGGACTTCGCCGATGACGTCATCCCTCGAGTATCTGTCGAAGCTGAGCACGACAAAATGGAGGAGGAGCCCTTGAAGCTGGTTGCGTCCGATGCCGTAGAAAGTGAAGTCCTCGTCGTAGACCGGACAGAGGGTCTTGCGCAACACCCTGGTCTTCACCTTGTGCTGCTTGTCGGGCAACAGCTGCAACTTGACGTAGGGGTCGCTGCTACCCGAGTTGCTGTCCTTGGCTGGAAGTTGGGTGCACCTTTCGATCGTCACCACCAGGGCATTCTTGGCGGATTGGTAGAGGAGCCGAAAGTGAAGTTGACCCAGTTTGTTACTGCTGTTCTTGGCGTTTCCACTTGAGATGGTTGTGAAGGATTCCGGTGGTGGCGCTTCAAGCAGACTCATCATAGTCTTTTTAGCTTCTTCCTCTTGGGATGTGACTGTTGTGGTTGTTGTCGTTGTGGTGGTCGTGGAGATGGTGTCTTGTTCGTTCTCACGATGAAAGGACACTGTTGTCCTTTTCTCATCGTCTTTCACTTCCTTTTTCTCTTTGTCACTTTGTCGACTTCCTCCTCCTCCAGAACTCTGAAATGTACCGTTAGAAGAAAGGCATGGTGTGTAAGTTCTATCACAAAACTCTCAAACTTAGTGTAAAGTTAGAAGGTTATGTTAGAAACCTGGGATTTTGACACTTGCTGGTTGGTGTTTGCCGGTGGAGACTTGGCACCGGACGAACTGGGGCTCTTACGTAGGACGGGTCCAGGACCTCCTGATGGACTTTTAACGGCTGTAGGTCGTTTCTTGTAAGATGACGGTCCTTGGCCCTGGGTGTCTGCTAATCTGGTGGAAGGGCCAAGTGCAAATGGACTGTTGTGGCTGGACGATGGAAATCCTCTGCGACGGTAACAGACGCAGACAACTGCGGCCAGCATGGCCAAAAACACCGAGCCACCGAAGCAGATGCCTATCAGTGCTGGTGTCGTCACTGGCAAATGGGAATCGTCATGCAGTCGGTTATTATTATTATATCGTATTGTTTGCGTGAATTGGAAGAATAATGGAAATTGAAAAGTGCGGCGGTGCGATGCACAGAAGCTTGCCTACAAAAGCGACCCCTTATAGAGCGCTCGCCAAGGCTTTTCGTATTTCTTTATTTCACTCGATGGTTTGCGATATGGAAAAGCGGATGAGGAATTTGAGGATGAAAATAGCGATTAGGAGGCGAATTGGGCGAAAATCGATCGGTGTGCCAGAGCAGGCAAGGCCTATCGACCCAAGCTGCAATAGGCTTATTTGTCTTTTCACCATTCGCACTTTAGCATTTCATTTTCTATATTCAACTATAGGCCTTTATACTAACATAATACAGTGCTATTTTGATAAAATTACAAGTGAACCCTGACATATATTTGTACTTCTAATACGTCTCAAATATATTCGGAATTTTGAATTTTTTAATTACTGTATTCTTTATGGGGATAATTATATTTTGCTCCTATAATGTGCTAAATTCTCACTGTTAATAATTAATATTTAAGATCTGTGTCATTAACAGATCGAACTGGATTTGTTTATCTAAATTAATGTATAATTAATTATATATTAGATACTATTAAGACTGTTCTATAACATTTAACATATTTTATTTGTTATTTTGTTGGTTTATAATATTGAATATGACTCCTTTCATTTGTGTCTATTAAGAATGTATTGTTAGGTTTTTGCAAATTGGATTACCAAATCCATCATTGAAATATACAAACGAGGATATATATACTTTACATTAATTTTTTAAAAAGTCTGGAGTGAATAGTGGTGAAGCAGCTTCTATTGCGCAATTTATGAATATGCATATGTTTCGCATGACTTTCAATCAATGACAGTTCGTGAAAAAACGTGGTGAAAAGCATGTACTGCATATTAATATCTGTTTGTTGCAGTATATTTCTGGAGATTTATTGTAATTTACTTCATGTTTACTTGTAAATTTGGGACTGTGACATACTTTTTCTATGTATGTTGAGACTTTTGTGGATTTACGTGCAGAATCAAATGTGGATTACTATTTTTTTTGTTTATTCAATGGGTACAATATTTCTTTATTAGATTTTGTCGTATATAGGGTCTATAAACTTGTTGAAAATTTGGAAGTAGGGCCATCGATTGCTACCTGCAGGTGTTCAAGTAACCTGAATAAGACGAGGTCAGGGGTAAATGGCGACTATAGTAAATGATCTCAATTAACATTTCGACAAATTGGCCTTAATTGGGACTAAATCAAGAGAAGGATGTTGTGATGTATTTATCTCTAAGACCATTTCGGTTAAAGATAACAGATTAAGATTAATAGATTGGTTCTAATAAAAGCCGCACCTTAAATTCGGGCCGATCGATATTTTCCAAATGTCCCCTTGTTGTCTCATGAATGGTTTTTCCTTCTTTTCTATTTATAATCCCACATTAGAAGTTGTTTTTTCTTCTTCATAATATACCCCACGAATTACGCTCGTATATATAAAACGCAATTTGCTGGAACTGCGCGTCTTGGTCTATTCTGTGACGTCACGGCTGTTGTCATGGAGACCGGATCGACGCAAAAGAGAGGGATTGATAGAGTATATAGTATTTTCCACGCTTGCATATTATTGACAGGGTGAGGAATTAAAAGATGATGCATGGGTGACGTCACACGTTGCGGTCGTCTCCCACTAAATAACAATATCGGCCCCAAGAATCGATTAGTTTGTTAACTTACCGCCAGAGTAGTCCTGATGTAGGAATTTCGATTCGACCATATTGTCCCTGGATGGCTATTTTCAACAGTTTTCCGGTCAAGATGCCCAACGGTTTCCCATCGGATTACGACAGATTGCGATATCCTCACAGATGCCAGTTGAGGTTCATGCACAAGTGTGTGTGGTATACTGGGTATATGGCGTGGATGAGTGTGTGACGAGTGCCACTCGTCGCCGCCAGGGGGAGCTCGCGCAGCAACCGACGGTCGATAATGACGTCATGCGGTCGCGTTCACTGAATTGCGTGTTTTTTGGGGCTTTTTACTAAGTTTATATACACTGCTCTTGCGTCTTGGTTGCGTGTTTGCGTGTTTGCATTTCACGGCGCTTTCACCAACCGACGTCACCCAACACCTCAAGCATAGTTACGAATTTACGGCCGCTAATTAAGGGGGATGCCTATATAGCCTCGCAAAAGCAGGGCCGTTACAAGGAGCGTTACATAAAGATAGTTTACTTTTACATTAATGTATACAGTAAATATAAACTTAGTACCCAAAAAACTTAGTTTTTTACACGGCTTGTTTATTTCAAGCACGTGCTTATAGAGGTGCACATATTTTATCAGACCTATGTTGTTATCTCGGTTTTTGTGGTTTTAAAGGCGAAAATGTTTTTCTATATCCACAGTAAAACCTGTTTATGGTGGAATCTCAAGGGACCGGAAAAACTTTCCAGTGTAAAGTTTGTTTAAATAGTGTAAAGTTTGCTTAAAATAGTGTTAATCATGCTGCTAATGATCAATAACGTTTCAAACTTTCCACCATAGACAGGTTTCCACTATAGACACAGGTTTCCACCATAGACACAGGTTTCCACTATAGACACAGGTTTTACTGTTTCAAATGCTGGATGTAAATCATAGTACAGTATGGTCATATTCTTTATAGTCAACTTCCCTTTCATTGCCAGCAGTACTTAGCTTTCCATGAATCTTTATACCCGCAGCTTTGTTTTCGTAGCGCCCTCTGGTATCAGAAGTGAAAATAATTTCTGAAATACATATATATGTATGGGATCTACAATTACTGTAATGAATGTAGTTTATTTCTGATGAAGTTATTACAAAAAGTGAATGCGTTGATACATGTTTGACCAAGAGTTGACCATAAAGAAAATAAGGATGTTGATGACCTTTGCCGAAGACTTTAGCCAATTCCCTGAGTCGCTTCCTTCTATTGGATGATTCATTTCTTATATCTGTTAAAAGAAAGAAATAAATGAAATTTGAGCATGTGCGAATTACAGATCTGAGATAAAATGGCGGAAAATTTGTCAAATTTGATGTAGCTAAAAGAGGAGCTTTTTTATTCGTTGTTGCGTGAAATTCAATTGGAAGGGAAAAAATAGTTTAATTGGTTTATGATTATACTTGGTAGGTTCTATATGGAAAGTGAATGGGAATTTGACACTGAAATGCCAGTTTTAATTCCCTCATGTCTCTGCTTCGAACTCGATAAGAATATCGATTTGTCTTTGTGCTCCTAAAATGGTTGGTGCTTGACAAGTGGCCCAATTGGCCGTTAACTGCACCTCGTAAACAGCCTTAAAACAATTGGCCAATCCTGGTAATTGCAATTCCAGTATTGACCTAGTTAAAAAAGTAGAAATGGACTTCTTGGGTTAGGTACAAAAATTGATTTTTTTTTAATTTATAACCATTTTTGATTTGATATTCTTTAATAATGTAATTTTTTGTGACACGCCCATGACCTTTGGTATTATTTTTAGTCGATGGTTAATAATAGGAGGTGTGAAAATATATGTAATGTGATTATAATACCTGGATTGATAGTGTGTGTGTGGGCGTATAATCAAAAAGGAGTTTAAGTGAGGTTGTGTATATATACTCACTCGATTGTTATGACGTGCATCACGGTGGCAGCCATCTTTGTTGCCCCCATTTTCAATCCGAGTACAAAGTGATGATCTTGGAGTACTCCGCGGGGTAATTATTCTTGACATGCGACATGATCTTGCCAATGTTACGTCTTTCACCCTCGTTGCAACGATCACATTCACCACCATTCACTACAGATGGCACTAATTCTGCAAAAATGAAATTCTCATCTTAATGCACTAGGTGGCAGCACTAACACAAATATTACATAGTAATACAGGGTGTCTACTGATACTGGAATTTTTTATTGTCTTTGAAATCCTGGAAATATACTGGAATTTTTTCTTAATCCTGTAAAATGTATCATTTTTGACACTTTACATAATTTTGTTTATTGATTTCTAAATTCCTAATTTGCTTGGAACCAAATACCAATTAAGCACGAGACTTTTGAAATTCGATGGCTCATTCCACTTATTCATCAGTTTGTCATGTAACTGTCTTACAATTTATGTATTTTGTGTCCTGGAAAAGGGTTATAAATACCCTTGAAAATACTGGAATTTTGAAATAAAAGTTTAGTAGACACCCTGTAATATAATAATAAATGGGGACTAAGTTTGAAATTGTTAAATTATAGTAAATATTTTTGCTAAGTTGGGCTAAAAGAGGAGTGAAATAACAAGGTTATGTGCTGCAGTGGCGCCATCTGCAGAAAATTCCTGTAAGTTACAAAAGAATTCCTTTTTTTAAAGTGGGATTGCAGTTTATTAGATAACGGCGGCCATTTTGTGACGTTGTAGGGTTTAGTTGTCGGCCATCTTGGTTTCTCACTTACCTCGAATTCTGGATCCTATGCTATCGCAGTGGCCCTTTTGGAGGACACAGTTGACCTGTGAATCGACGAATGCTTTGTTTCGTAGAAGTGCATCGTAATTCTGTCTTCGAAATCTTGGATTTGCCAAGATGGCGGCGGCCGCCATTAACAAAAAACCCACTATGACCAACAGCCTCATGTTGCGATCTGATTTAATATAGTAAGTGGAGCTGGTTGGCTTTGCAAACTTGCTTTTATGCGTGTCTCATTTGTGAAGTCCAACCCCACACTTCACTCTCATTGGTGGCTTCAACTTTCCCGAAAAGTATTTTTCCAAAAGCAGGACTCTGACTCTCTACAGGGGGTTATTACTATAGTGAAATATGTATGTCATTGTCAACTGCAACGTTTATTTCGGTCCGTTCCAGCCATTAATAATGCACTCCAATGCACTTGATGTGCCTTTATATAACGAACATGATGGAAGGAAAAACTTGGGAAAAAATTCTGACCTCGTTTCTTCAGGCTTTTCTCCGAAATATAATGTGATTGCTGTTTTTTGCCCCTTCAGACTGATGTTAATGACCTTTTTGTCAGTATATATGCATACTTTGAAGATGTTGTTTTATTATATGCATAGTTGTGTAATATTTCAGAGAATATTGTATAATTTAGGAAACTTCCAAATTTGTTTCCTTATTTTAAATTGAGATTAATGCGATCTTATTGCTTCTTGGAATTTAATTTGCTTATAAAATTATAATTATATCACTAAACTTACATAATACAGTCAAAAGTTTTCCTGATATTTCAACTTTAAAAGTTTACTGTTGTAAAAAATACGTTATATTTGATAAATGTATTATTATTGTGAATTGCAAAATATATGTATAATAATTAGGTTTTTTTTTATTTTTTGAGTGCATAAATACAACTCATTTTATTTAGTTCATTACATTATTAAACATATTAATTTATAGAACTTTGAAATTGTAGCAAACGTTTCCGTGATATTTTGTCTTTTGAAAGTATAATATATGGTTTCTGTTATTGCATTGGACAAATTGCAGAAAGTTTTTGCATGGATAAAAATGCATGTGGGACATATTATATTCGGTGTTTTGTTGCAATATTTAATGCCATGTTTTGCATAAATAATTTAATGGATGGCAACGAGAAATGTGAGGCAAAAATGTTGCTCAAAAGCCAGTTGAGTGAATTGAAAAAAGTTTTTTATTGAGGTAGACGAACTTTCACTGTTGTTTTGCCTCTAGTCATTCTGTGTTTGTTTGTTTATTTGGTTTGAGAGGTTATTATTTTTGTGGCCCTTTTACGAAATTTGTAGGACGGGTGCAATGTAGTATACCAGCTAGTGAAAGTGGTGATTTATTTTTAGGTGAAAGTTTCGGCCCTGACCCTTTCTGGGAACTTAATTTTCCAAATATATTTATGGACAGGATGGCGCCATATTGGTGGACCTACGTCCAAATGGTCTATAAATATTACTCAAAACTGATGCAACACCTGTTGTTTAGTGATTTGACCGCTATGTGGCGACACTGAACCGCGATTGATTTATATATAAAAAGCTGGAACTTGAATTGGCATTTGCTGGACCTTGCATGCAAGCTGCACATTTGACCGTGATTTTTCTATATGAAACTTGAACATGGAATTTAGCACGTTGAACTCCATTTTTACATGTTGCGAATGAAAGACATCTACATTTTCTTATTTTCTTTTTCAAATTACTCGTGATGGAATTTGCGCACTGTACATTCCACATTAATTGAAATTTGACAAGTTAATTGCATAGAAGACTCAATTTTGTATAGTTGCATGTTAAAAAAAAGAATGAATTCCTTTTGAAGAGGAACTCTTATGAAATTTGAATGATAACGATTTTAGGCAATGATGAAATCTGCAGCATCCCATCCGTAAAAAATGGCTAAATAAGCCTAACTTGATTACGTTATCGATTGCACATGTTTACCATGTATTGTATAGTGTACATGTGGTTTCATCTTGAATATTGATGTTACATTGCGTAGGAGTATACAGAAGACAAATATCGATCCACAATTCAAATTTACTAGATAATGGGGTTTCTTCCTATTACATAACACCATGTTTATCTTTTAACTCTAAAGTATATTGTGTAGGCCAGAGATTTTTTTAGCTTGTTACAAAAATTTCCAAGTGTTTGAAGTTACTACATGTGGAACACTTTTTATGAATGAAGCTGAATTATTCTTTGTTAATTATATTTTCGAAAAAGTTGTAAAACATATTTCTCATTTAGAATTAATTAACTTTTGATGAACATTTGTTTTAGAAATATATAGGTTTTATTTTGAAGAAAATGAGGAATAGTATTACATTGTAAAAATGTTTTAAATACGATGAAAATTTAATGTTATTGATTTAATATTTTTTAACTGCTATATTGTGTAACAATTTTTAAATATAGGTTATATTTTGAAGTTTAAAATATGTTGTGGAGATTTTACAAATATTTTTACAGTAATATTTGATCAGCATTTGTCGTATCTTTTCCTTATCAATCCTGTTTTTAAAATAAACTTCATTGAATTTTGGATTTTTGCTATTGAAGATAATATTTATTACAATTTTTGAAAAATGAATGAAAATTTAGAAAGATGTGTACATATAATATTATTTTGGCTGTGTTGCTTGGCATACATGTGTATGGTTATTTGAAAATTTGCACACCTTAAGCGAAGTATTTTATTATTTTGTACAGCGCATGAAAAGGAAAAATGAAACTTATTTTACGCGATCGGTGCGACACCTGCGCACAGTGTCGAAACCATGAACTTCAAAAATGGCGAACCTTTCCAAACAAAAAAAAGTGAAATTAACTAGAAAATACCGTGCAGATAGGATAATGTTTTCTCGTTGACCCGTCCGTGATAATATGACAACAATATGTCATCCGTTTTTTGAAATAATAAGAGGGAAAACGAGAGATCGCGAGAAGTATGGCGTCCGTAGTTGTGCGAGTGTCCGTCGATGGCGCTGCGTTCGTAGTCGAGTTCTAAGTCGAGTCCGGTCCTCTCTTTTTTCATTGGCTCTCTGATAGCGTGTCTTCAGGCCTGTCGTATATTACAAAGGGGGATAAAAAAAGAAGACAGTTTTGATATGGGTTTTTTGGAAAATTGATGCAGAGATAGAAAGAGAAAAAAAGGTGAGAAAATTTGTTGTTTGTATCCGGTCGTCGTAACTGGGATCTGGTTCATAGGGGCAACGACAGAGTGATGACCGCCCACGTCCCACTTCCGCAACCGGAGGACTGAACTCAACTTACCATCCTTACAAAACACCTTTTTGCATTCATTTATCCACTTTTTAATTCGAGATTTCATAATGGCAACTGGGATAATGATAAAAAACCCTTTTGAAGAATTTTTTCCATTAAAGGTGAACTGACAAGGTTTTATAACATACCCTGGAAAGTGTGTAATTCTATAGAATTGATGCCAATAAAACGATTGGCGCAAACAAAATTTTGTTGAAAAATTGTTACAAAAAGTTACGAGTAGTTAAAGAGGGCGTCGTGGAAGGACGGTGTCACCGCGCTGGTGTCACAGTGTCCTGTTTTGGCAAAACTAAATAATTCATATCTCTGGCAATAATGCTTCAAATGGCTTCAAATTTTCAGACAATGTTCCTAAATTAGCGACAATCAAATGCTAGTTTTTTTCAGGGTATGTTGCAAAACCTTGCCAGTTCACCTTTAAGTATGTACCTATTCCTATTTTCGTTCACATTGTTCACACGAACAGCAAAAGTCAGGGAATTCCAGAACAGATGGAAAGTAATTTCATTTCAAAGCATTTTTTTTCTTTTCATTTTTTTATAATTTTGGAGAAATGTGATGATAAATGTTGGTAAAAATAAGAAGATTTGAATGGGTAATTATGAAAAGTTAGGATGTATAATCAGGGAAATTAGTGGGAATGTTTAAATACTATATTTTCAGGGAATTTAAAAGAGTTAGAGAAATAATTTTACCATTTTTTTGCTTTTTATATACAAAACTCGCCTTTTAATTGTGGAAAAATTCCGAGGAAATCGTGAAAGAACTTTAAATGTCTAGAAACTTATGAAATTGAAGCAGAATTTTAAAGATATGGGCCTGAGAATAATTAATGATCTTATTGCGTATAGAGTATTAAGGAAATAGGGAATTTTACATAATAATTTTTTCAATTGTAATGGTTTTAGAACACATAATGTGTAGATTGGATTTGGGATGTTTGAAGTGCGTTGGATTGTTGGTTGAGGGCGCCCTCCAGTGGCGGCTAGTGGTACTCACGTCTTACGTGGATTCTTCATCTTCGACGATGACGTCATCGGCGTAGATCTTTCGGATCCTTTTGTATTCTTCTGGGTAATCCTTCTTGACGAGGTCGTGGATTTTAGGCACATAACGACGTTCGTCTTCTGTGCATTCCTCAGGGCACTTGGACAACTTGATCGCATCTGGCAACAGATCTGTCCAACCCAAATCCACCATCTATTTATGTACTCGCTCATGTATAACGTATACATATACCTATTCAATATTTGATTCGAGGAAACTGCACCAAATCATACCTCACCCAAGATCGTAAAAATTGCAGGACTTGCAGAAAAGGACGTCGATTTATTGCACAATATTTTTTACAGAAAAATACTACAGTTGGTATACCATAAAATTGCAATTTTCATTCATAAAATACAAGTACTGCATTATTTTTCTGTAAAAGCTATTCCCCCCAAAATAAGCAATTTGCAAACGGAAAAAATCAACATATAGAAATGCATTGATAAATAACATTTAATTTTATTATATATTTTTAGGCCTATAGAATTTATTTACAGTGAAACCTATCAATGGTGGAATGTTTAAAAAAAGCAAATCATGCTGTCAATGGCCCAATATGAAGTCAAATTTTCCACCTTTATAGACAGCTGTTTCACTGGATTTATTTCTTTTTGTTATTCAAATATTTCCCCCCATTTTTGATGTAATGCTGTAATATCTGATGCTATAACTGAAATTACATTTAAAAAGTCAAGACAGGCGTGGTCATAAAGCCCCTCCTACTGGGTTGAACCGGAGCGAAATCTAACAGGACGGTCAAAAAAGGAGGCGTGGCGCGGAGACCACGCTTACCCTGAGATATAGTTTGCAGCTCACCTTTGATTCTGGTTCCGATTCTGTCGCAATCTCCTTCTTCCAACATACACCTGAGTTGAGCTTGAACGTAAGACTTGTTCTGCAGGAGAGCGTCGTAGTTGGTTCGGTGCGTCCTCTGGCGGGGGAAAGGAGAAGCGACGGCGGCCATTACGAGCCACAAAACGGCCAAACTGACCAACAGCGTATGTTTACTGTGCATTGTGGGCCACTTTGTTTATGCACACAACAAACTTGCGCAACTTTAACGGAGGAAATACGATGTTGGGTGTGATGTGGACGCTTTTTAAAGTAGGCTTGAGGACGTTGGAAGTCACGTGACATGGCGGCCATCGTCCAATGGCCGACTCAAACCGTTTCAAGTCCCTCCCTCAATAGCAAAAAAACACAACCATTTCCCACGTTTTCTTGATGAGATTTTTCCCAGAAATCATTATGGTTATGTCTTCCGCAACTTTTCTGTTTTTCCTATATGGGCCAATTGCGAAAGAAGACATTTTGTTTTCTCTTTTTGTTCTTGTTTATTTTTTTACTTTTATGTGAGGGCCTGTTTCTTGAATCTCTGTTTCTTTACCTGTAACCGGAACACACTTCCGGGTCGATTGACAGCAGCCAATAGGAGATTATTGAGAGTTATAAATGTTAGTTCTAGGTAATAAAAGGTGGAAGTTTACCGAGAATTTGAGATTTGAAAGTGAAAATTTGGCCGATTTTTTTCATGTGAAATTACCAGTATTGTCAATGCAATATTTCCGCATTTGTTATTATAATACGGATAACATGGGAACATATCAGTTGTAATAGCGGAACAAAGTTACATTTTAAATTGTGCGTAAACTTATTTAACATTTTAGAAAAGTCATTTTTTTTATAATTTTACATCCCTATTGGATATTCTGCATTCTTAATTGTTCAAGACACGATTTTGGTTGTTAGTAAGGGAAGTTGACTGAAAAGTAGTACTATAGTCAACTTTGTATTCTTACAAAATTGATTTTATTGCATTTTGGATCCCAAGATAGTAATTTGATGTTAGAAAAGATTGAAACACGGGTGTTTTTATAATAAATGGAAGTTGATTGTAAAGGAATTTAGTGATGACTGTAAGGAAGTTGAATATTTACTGGAATTATTATTTCGTAGGAAAGGCTTTTGCAAATATTACTAATTATTTCTGTTATTTGTTCCAAGATGGAAGTTGATGAAATTGAGAATAGGCCTATATGAATGTAATATGATTATTGTTACATATGAAAGATGCTGATGCACGGTGATGGTATGATGATTGTTGATGGTGTGTGACCCAGATGTGGCACTGTTGGCCCACATCTGAGGGCGTGTTAAGCAGGGTCACTTGGTCAAAATATTCCTTAAAAACTGTAAATCTTTTCTTTTGGTTGTCTGGTGGGCACCGCGATGACACACTTTTACAAAACTTACAAAAGTTGTACAAAAGTTGAGGGCGAAAATGATCACGTTTGCAAAATGTATAGCAATATATGCCGCGGCTACTCAAATTACTTCCTCAAAGAATTACATTTTTATACTTCCATTTACTAGTTTCCATCTATTGAAAGGGTCAACGTTCCTTCATATAATCGTAATGTGCAGTATTATACTGAAATCGACAAATTTCAAATAGCCTAAACAATTATTAAACTTACAATTTTGATCAAATTAGTTATTTGCAAAATTGCATTGCTGATGCAGACCTGCTCTGTTTTATTAATGAAATGGGGTGTTATTTTCTTAGGATAACAAAATATTTAGAACATTTTTACATTTTCTATGCATGCAGTGATTCGTTTTTAATTTTTTTGTATTTTCGGCTTTATCAGAACAATTTACAAAAACGCAGTTGAATCGTTTTTCGTTGCTGCGCTTCAATTCAATACGTCCAAATGGAATATTCAAATGTTTTGCATGAATTTCTCATTTTGGTGCATAATTAGCACTATATATGTAGGCGTGGCAAGTGGCATTAACCAACCTTATTGGTGCCAGCTATAATATCTCTGCTTACAAAAAACTACCAACAATGGATCTTTGTTATGATGAATCTGTAGTCACTTATTTCGCTGCAGTTGCGCCATCTATCGTTGAATTCCTACGTCATTGAGGTGTTTATCCGAGAAAATTGTTTTTTGTAAATTCCTTGAAAATGGTCAAAAATTAATAAATTTTTAAAAGAAGGGGAAATGCAATATATAATTATGTGCATTTATGACAGAATTTTGTTGTAAATTACACATGCATGGAAAATTTATCTGATTGGTAAAATTGAAATATTCCTTTGGTCATTTGACCTTAGATATACCTATGCATAAAAAAGAATTATCATTTGTGATGGCATTGTTAAAATTCTAATATTTATTTTTACAATTAATACTTGATTATTTTTCAAACTAAAACAATATAACATGTTATTAAGTATATATATATTATGCAAAATTATGGTATTTTCCATTCGAAATTATATAACACAACATGTGAAAATGCGAGTTGTACGCCGTTAAATGGAGCGTCATCATGTTATAAAGTTTTGGCGGGATTAAGTTACATTTTTCTATAAATTTGAAACGTGATTCAATGAATTTGTTACGTTTGACAATAGCTATAAAGTGAAAACATATGAGTTTTGGAGCCATTTTTGTTTTTCTTTATGTTTACTAACTGAAAGTTACTTTGATTTATCCCTATACAAATTTGTTGTGTTTAATTTACAACTGTAAAATGTCTGGAATATCAGTATTGTCCACTCTTGGTATTTATTGTTTATTAGGTGTATTATACAAAGAAGCACAAAAAATTGAATGTCCCAAATACGACCGCAAATGGAATTATGAAACGATGTTAAAAAGAGAAAAACAAACAAAAAACTGAACAAAAACGGTGAAACGTGTCCAGTTTTTAATGGTTTATTTCCGGCTGACAACGACGCTCCAGGCGTGGTCACGTGGTCAAGTGGTCAAGAAGAGGCGTGGTGGTGCATGGCCAACCTCTTCTATACTAATAACAATTGTACATGATAATGCGGTCGATATGACCACCAGGTGGCGCTCTAAACGCGCCTTATTTACAACCTTATTACCTGTGTTCCTATTCAGCTGGTTTGTCAGTTACGTTGTATTTTATTTTGATTTCCTCGTACTTTTCTGGATAATTTTTGCGAATGAATTCATGGACTTCTTCAACATGTGGAAGTTCTTCTTCTGTGCATCCAACGCATTTTCCAGTCTTTACCGAATCGGGCAAAAGTTCTAAAAAATCACAATTAATTATCAATTTAATTTTATTAAATTACTATATTTGCAATATTGGCGTTTCAGGTCACGCATTGAAAATGTGAATTTATAAGAGCAGTTTGTTTCAGATAGTATTTGAAAAGTTGGGAACATTTGTATTCTGGTCAAGCTTTAAATATGAATTTGTAAGTAATATTTTAAAAGCTGTGAATATTTCAGTCCGTCCACTACGTGGCGCTGTGATACAGCTATTTTCAACCAGTAATATTTCTCTGATTTAAGTGCAAAATAGTAATATTATTTACTGCAATATAAAAGTAAACTAACACAAAAATTGGTAGGAAAATGTGCGGCGTTTATTCGAAGCGATATTATGAACAATTAATAAGAGACATTTAAGTTGTTTTTTATAACTTCTTCGATGTATATTTTAATATTATGCACGACAGGAAACGATAATGATTATTGTAGGTTGTCCTATATAAAAGTTTAATACTCCTTTAAGTTGAAAGTTGTTGAACAAGTGGGTGAATCACCTGTTTCAAGTGATTTGAGTTTACGGATGCAAGTTTACCGAGAGTGAGTTTACTTTTTAAGGTGCATTTGGCATATATGGAAATGATTGATTGAAAGTAGTATATAGTTACTGGATATGCGAAGTCCAACTCTGTCACATGGTTTTCCATCAAGAATGCACCTGAATTGAGCACTCATGAAACTTGCATTTCCCAGTAGTTTTCGGAAATTTCTGATTTCTGCAGTGTCTTGAGTGAAAACCACTCCCAACAATGCCACAAGTAAAACACATGCCAGGAAACTAGACTTTGTGGACATTTTTTGTTTGCTATTGTGTTGGGTGTGTTGCCAGAAAATCTGATGCAAACTAACTTCCCCACGTTTCTAAACTTTCAATTTATATAGCATTTCATTCCCCCAATGAGAACGTGAGCTTTGACGCATGAGCAATGCTTTCCTCATTTTTTTCCTACTTACATAATGCATTATCACATCACTCAGTCGACGTATACAATAATCTTGTTTTATTTTTTATTATTAATATTGCAATGAAATTACTGCTGAAATTAATATAATTATTGTTAAAGTATATTACAAGTAGAACTGTCCCATTTAATTTCATTTATTTATTGCTGAATTGCAACTTGGAAACATTTATTAATTGTATTTTTAAAAAATGCATTCACACAGTTTTATTAAACTAAATTAATATGTACTAAGTATGTATCTTAGATCGACTATAAATGTCCATTTATATAATAATCACACCGTATTAATTAATTCCTTTATAAATTACTAACAATAAACTATTATTGAAAACTTTTTAAGAATTATGTAGATGCTCATAAAACAAAAATAACATTTGCAATTGCGAAAAATTAAGTGATTAATTCCAAGTATATAAACCAATAGTAACTATAGTAACAATCTTATAAATTATGGAATATAAAGAATATAGTAATATTTTCAGCTATATTTTAATAAGACCAGAAATATTGGTTATGAAATGAAAAATTCTGAGAAAATTATAATACTATATAAAAAAATAGCAGTAATTTTGTTTTGCAAATTGCATGTATAGCGTGTTTGTATTCAAATTTTGCAATATGTAAATTCTTATTTTGACAAGGAAGACTAAACTTTGTTTAAAAAAATGGTTATTGAAGCGAAGTTTTGAAGTTTTTGAATTGTGATATTTACAAGGAATTGTGTTACTGAAATTGCGTGATGGCATTGCATGGCAAACTGAAACTAGGTATTTCATAATGTATCATGTTAATGATATTTGTCATATGTTTCTATATACCGAGATTTGAATGACATTTATGACGTAATACTACTTTGATCTTGTTGACACTTTAACACGTTCACGCCCTTCATAATGCCATAAACATAATTGTAAACTATAGAGGCAAATAAGTCGCAGTGGGTTAATAAAATATGAGGTTTTGTTTTCCCCTGAAGCTCAACAGTTGACACTGATAGAAATGAAAAGTGATAACCTTTTTTTGTTTGTATGTTTGACCCCTCTTGTCTGAGTTTTAGTGGTGCTAAAAACACTAAAAACCACTCCCTTATTGTGCCACAAGCAACCCGTGTGAATTTCGAAAAATCACTTCTTTGAAATGATAATATACACACAAGTAAAAAATACCCCCAACAAGAATTCAATTATAAAACTTTTCTGAAAACACACCACGTCCAGACTTCAAATTTAGGTCAGACATTGGCTAAATTATAGACCTAAGGTTCTCCAAACTGTGCATAACCTAAAAAATCAACGTTTCATTTCATTATTATAATCTGTGTGGATCTATATAATGATACATATTTTCGATGATCTGAATTAAAGAGAGAAAAGTGAGTAGGCCTATACAAGGGTCAATAAATTGGTGGTCCTCTCTTGTTTTATGTATAATATTTATGTAAAGTTTCATTGTGTTTTTAACACAATTGTGAGAAGAGTGAAATTTTTCAGAGTGTATATAAATAGCATGGAAATTTAAAAATGTGTTTCACGATTTTGCAGGATTAGTTTGTTTTCTACATATGTTTTTGAAGAACAATAGGTATAGCAGCATATAAAAAATTACTATAACTTTGTGAATTCACATATTGAGAAAGGAAAGTTTGGAGAAAATATAGTGAATGAAGATTTGTTGTTGGAGGAAAGTTGCCAGTTTATTATGACGTCATTGTTATTGGCTCGTGTTTTCTCAACTGTAATTTCGTTTTCTCCGTTTGTCTCTTTTTCTTTGAATGTTGGTGTGGGATTTTGAGGAAGTGGCTTTTCATTTGTTGTGCTTTACGCCCTTTCCTTAAAGTTTCTCAATCAAACTTTTATTTGACAAGCAAGCGAAAGTTTAGTCATGCGCACACGTCATTGCTATTTGTCCTTCATTTTAACAACTGGAAAGTACAAATGCAGCCTCAATGAGCTGGACCAATTTGCATGCCAAAGTTGACACCCCCTATGACTACTATATTCCACGCAAAGGAAAAACATCTCAGCAATGTCATAGTGTGCAAAATGGACATAACAATGGTTTTGAATAATGTGAAAATCAAATGACTTTGAAGATTTTATATGTATGGCCTACAGATTGAAGATTCGTAAAAGCTTTGGTATTGTTCATATGTAATAAATTTCATACTAAAACTCTTCAAATAGTGTTAAATTAGAGCTCACTTTATATCTAGATCGTTTATTAGATAAATACAACAAGTTATATTCATCTTGAAAGTTTTGATCGTGTGGTTCGGTGCGGCCGACAATTTGACCGTTGCTATTGGCTGGACTATACAAATGACGTAGTTCATATATCCATGAGCGTGTAACGTGTCAGCCAATCACGGATTTTGTATCATCAGGTTGAGTTGAAACGCGCTGTAGCAGACTGTCCGATATGAGCTTTCAAGCATGCGTATCTCATGTGATGCCGCACTAAATGAACTCTTAATTGAGAAGCAGCTGTGAAATCGAGTAAATTGGGCTAAAATGAATCGCAACTGCATTTAATAAATAAAACATAGATTTGTCACTGAGCAAAACACATTTTACCAATCATTAACCCTCACAGTTGTGATGCATTTTGACCCATGCAATTTACTTCATTTCACCGTTGCTTCTTGATTAAAGGTGAACTGACAGGGCGGTAAGTGAACTCTGAGCTGTACCCTTTCTGGCCAATCATGGACAGACTAATTGGACAGTAGTCCCAATTTACCCAATGGCAGGGTTGGTCATAGTCCACTTTTACCGCCCTGTCAGTTCACCTTTAATGAGTTCATTTAGAAGGATCAAAAAACGGGACACTCCCACCTCCCCTTTGGGGATATATCAATTGTAATTGATACAGTTTGGGACACAATAGCTAATTACTGTAATTGTAATTTATACACTTTGGGACACAATAGTTACATTCTCAAAGGGGAGGGGGAAGTGGTCCGTTTTATAATCCCTGTTTTTGAGACATGAGTTGTAGCAAGGAGTGGATGGGGGTATACAGACCGTTCACTTTGCAGTCACAGTCGCTAGATGGCGCCACTACACTGATAATAGTTACCAATCTGAGCAGGTGAAGCAGGAAATTGTAAAAAAATACATTTTACTTAGATATCATATACAGTCTACTTTACACAGTAGTGGCGCCATCTATCGGCACGGGAGGCAACAGCGTATTATACTATGATACTATTAAAGGTGCTGATGTTCTTTATTGGTGGGTCTCAATATTGGCGTTGGGGGGGGGGGGGGACATAAATTTCCATGTTTAGTTTCCCTGTGGCAAAATTATGTAGTTATTTTCGTACAACAAAATCTTTGTGTCATTATAAATTATTATAAAAGACCGGTGAAGTAACGATTAATTATCAATTAAACTCGGTGAATAAATGATAATTCATTTTTATTGTTGCCTTAATTTGTATACAAAGTTTACATTATGCGAATAAGTTGCCTTTTGTTTTTCTGTCCATTTCTTCTTGTTGGCGATGAAGATGGTTCTGTTGAGCTTTAATCTGAAAATTAAAAAATATCTAGTTAAGTATAATCTTACAATGTACTTATTAAACTTGTAAATTGAGCTGCCTGAAACACAGTTATTTCAACTGATACAAACTTCTAGTTCCTTGCCAATTACTATATTTGAAAGTGGCCTGCTTAATAAACAATTACCGGTTTGATGATAGGGGGATATAAAAAGCAGTTACATTTCTAGAAAAGGAAGAAAGAAAGTGAAGAAGGAAGAGAAGGAGTTGTTTGTGTGTCAACAGGTTAAATTAGCAGTTGTTTTTCTTTTTGTTTTCTTTTTTATTACGTGTGCCACGTCCTTGCTAACACATGGCATAGTTGGAAAACAAGTAGAAGCAGGTCGCTTTTGCTATATATCTATACCAGGAAAACCAAGTGTACGCCTATTTACATATATTACTGATATTACTACTCCATGCTATATGTAATAATACCTGCATTTCAACTTTTTCAATCCCTCTATGGGCTAGCTGCAATTGGACCCAAAGTTGCACTGTCTGGAATATTGTAGGCTTTCATGATCTCAATGTACTTGTCTGGGAATTTTTGTCGGATCTTTTCCTCCACAATTGGTGCAAAATGCTGTTCTTCCGGGGTACAAAGGTCGGCTGGGCATGCTCTGATGGCAACTCCTCTGCTTAAATTGTCTATATAATCAGAACAAAATGCACTGTAAGAAACATTCAAGTCGACATTGTACAGCTAAATTAAATACATAGAAACACCATGTTACATGATTTTGCTCAAGTTGTTGGTACCTGTTACCAGTTTCATTTTTTATAAGTTTGAAAAGTTTTATTGTTTTCGCATGAAGTTGTGGGGATAGCTTATAAAGTTAGCAGAGTTTCGTGAATCTGATGCAGTCACGTGACCACTTGGCAGATTTCATGATCGCAAATTAGGTACTCGTACAGTATGTGTGTATGTACAATGTCAAATTTATTCGTGTCATCAAGGTGGTTTGTCATCAAAATGTTATGTGAGCTAAGCAAATGCAGTTTTTAGTTCACATGTTGCAATGAAGACCTCCAAAAATTATCTAAATATTACACTGAGCATTTAATAGCTGCTGACTAATGTCAGGTTGCCTATTGTGGCCGCTAGGAGGCAGTATGTTTTCATACATTAACATGCTAATATGTAAATTACATGAGAAAATGTACGAGGTTTAAATAAGAAACTTTTGTATTGGACCTGAATATTGTCGTAAAGAAATAACAGGGGGGAAAATATGGAAGTCAGGGAGTTTGAGAATTGTTAACAATTAGTTTTTAACTCTGATTACAAAATTGCAAACAACACTAATTGGGTTTTGCAAATTTTAAGAAATATATAAATTCAAATTTTTGTTATAGTTTTAAAAAATCCATTTGTAAAAATGTGTAGAAATGTAAAATATCTCTCAAGGAAATTGGCAGTGGATTTAAAAATATGCGCTTGAATAACGGGGCGTTACTTTTGGCCCAGGCCCAAACTCACTCTTGATTTTCTTGGCGTTGGAATCGCAAGGTGGAGGTGGTGGTCCTTTCTCCAAAAGGCATCTGAAGACGGCCTTGACATAGTTGTCGTTGTTGAGCAAAGCCTCCATCTGCCTGACCTTTTCCTGGTCAAGGGGCTTCTGCGCATGGGCAATGGCCACCAGGGCCACCACTAAGAAGAGGGAGAATATTGGCTTCATGGTTCTTGTTGATTTCTCTAAACACTTGTTTGTGTCTGCAGAGACAGCAACTTGTTCATCTTTTATAGTGGCGATGTGGTGTCACGTGGTACTGTGACGTCATTGACGGCCGAATCTCTTTTTCTTTCAAGTTACTTGCAAAAGTTTGAGGACACGTGAACGGAATTGCAAATTTGGCGCACGTTTCCTGCATCGCAACTTTGCACTCTGCAGTTTTTCTTGACCCTGTTTTATAGGTTTTCTACCAAATAGTTGTAATTTGCTTGCAATAGTCATCTCTCTCTGTCTCTATAAGAGTTATGGATTTTTCACAGACAAAGCCATTTGCTTAAACACGGTTACAATGCAATAGACATTGTGTTTCCTTATGTCCTTGGTTGAAATGTAATTGTTATTATTTTTCCCCTAATATTTGATTGAGTCTTTCAAAGGAACCTATTTGTAATTATTTCGAAGAAGCAATGAGGAAGATTTGAAGGTGCAAAATCATGCAACATGGCTTCATTGTTTACATTATAGTCATGTGCCAACTTTATTAAAGTTGCCCATTTGCCGGTTGTATAAAGTTATTTTTATAAACGGGTCTCATTTGCATTGACATAGACATTTAAACTCGTATAGCTATATACAGTAATGCATGGTCCATAATGTGGGACAAAATTTGCAATGTATGATGTAATGTGCATAAATGAAAAAGAAAGTTGCTGCACATGGATTTATAGAAAATTTCCAGAGGTCATCTGCTTCAGTATTATTAACATACAAAGTCAATGCCACCAAAAATGAAATTCTCAGTGACTGTTTGAGGTTTTTTGAATTCCAGTGGAGGTTTTCAAATGAAAATTCGATAATTATTAGGAAAATCTAGTACTGAATTATACCAATGTTATATATAGCATATGTAATTGAAAGTTATTTGCATGTTTCAAAATGCAGATTGAATTAATTAATAGCCTTTAATGAACACTTGTAAGTTTCACTTCAAGGAAATCAGCATGGGGATGTTGTATAATTCACACACCTAGCATATATGATATTTATTGCAAGATTAATTTTGACATATCCCTCTTCCATCCTGGACTTTCCCATTACCTTTTGTGTAGAAGTGATGGCATGTTATTGTTTGCAGCCTTTTATTTTAAGGAGACGGATGTAACTAACATTTTATTAAAATTGCTTTATTATAATAGAAATCATATGCATATTGAAGAACAGCTGTGTTTAGTAGCCATTTTGTTTTAAGATGGCGAACGGCCAGATTAAATAGTTTCACGTTCCCCATTTATGATTTCTCTATACTATATATTTGTATGTCAAGTTTGTTTAATTTCAAACATATGTGTTTTCTAAGAAGCGCAACATTATTCATTTCGTGGAAAATCTGCTCAAATTTGTTGTTATTGTTAATTTATATGTCTAATCAAGTGAAGTAATCTCACTAAAAACTTGAAATTTGTATGAGAGACCTTCAAAGCAAACTTTTTAAAATTTCACATCAGTCGACTTTGCAATTAAAAAAACTGCATCTTTCAATGACAGAATTTTTCATCTTATAATTGGCCTTTTGTTTTTAATACTCGATGCAAAATAATATAGTATTGCCTTTCAATGATGCAGGATTTGATCCATGACATTTGATGTCAAGCCAATAGATAAATAATCTGTTGAATACATAAAATAAATTAAAAACCAATTTCAAATTGAAAGCATTTACAATGAAAACAATGCATTACATTATACAATGAAAATTAGCTCACCATTGCAAATATATAATAATGATTATGGAAATAAGAACATTGTTTTTCTGGTCTGAATATATTGTCTATATCAAGGTTGATACGTCTTGCATCAATATGGCGGCCATGTTTTCCCAAGATGCAACAGATTTGTTGTGCACATGCGCAGATGACACGCCCCTCATTGGTCTGATCCAGTTCAAAACAACGTTAAATGCAACGATTAAAAAATATATATTTTTCATTAGTGATGGAATTAAATTGCTATAAAATTTCCAGACCTTGAAACGATAAACACGTGACCAACTAGTGCATCACGTCTGCTAATTGGAACATACTTTTCCTCAAAAAAGTTTGCTTTTGTTTTATATTGAAATATGTGAACATCTGGAAACATGATAAGATCCAGGCAGACCTTGAAATTTATGAGCACTTTTTATTTACATGGACAGGTGATCACAGCCAAGACATCAATTATAATTTTGATAAATTTCTTATAAATACAGTTAATTAACTAGGACATTATTTTCCTGGACTTGCACGTACTTAAACTGCTAAGCATTTACTCATTTGTTGACTCATGAACAAACATTTTGTTGCCTTACAAATTTTTTTAGTTTATGCACAGTAAACAACAGCCTTTTTTGCATATCTGTAAGATTTCAAGTGTATGAAGCATTGTTAATTTGGAGGTCATTTAGATATTCAGTTCTCAGAGGTGGATTGTGCAATCATAAAAACCTCCTCTTACCTCAGAATATTATTTAGTATGTACTTGAAAGTGATGGAAGAAAGTATGTTATCGGGTCGCCGAGTGACAAGATACAGTATACTTCACATCAGTTGAGAAAGTCTGGACAGTTTTTATTATCACAAGTGCACAGTAGTGAAATGGGCGCCATTTTATTTTACAAATACTAGCTAGATTTAGGAATGAAAGAATATCCATACAGACGTATAACAAACTGATTTCGCAATTGTATAAAATTTCACACTTCCACGTGGTCAGCGTGTTTTCATTTATTATTATATCCCATATTGCGAAGAGGAGTTGTCGTGCACAGACAGTGCAAAATAATAATAACAATAATGACATGATGACGATGATCATAGTAATAATATTAAATTATATCAACATGATTTATTATTAAATATACAATAATGATGAGTGCTTGACTAGCTGGTTTGCATCTTCAAAAAAATGTCTATCCAATCTTAGTACGCGAGGAGATTGGTTGTCGCAAAGCCGAGACGATTGAGTTTCTCCGGCTCTGAGGAACTGTGTCTTTTGTGCATCATTACCTGTAATAGTAAAGCGAATTTTAGTAAAAAATAACGTGTAAAATATAGATTTAAACGAGAAAATACGACTAGAATGCATAAATGAGCTGTTTTTATTGGAGTGGCAAACGACCGATAAGACTCGAGCAACGCTCAGCTCTCGTTAGGCCACGCCCCATCCGCCATAACTAAGCAAGTGTCGAATCGCGCTCAGAGTCGCGTATCACATGCAGTGCAGCCAACATCTCATTGGCGGAACGGCGCTTAAAAATGGCGGCTGCGGACGTAGACTCGTTCGAGCCTCGGTACGACCTTCAACACTGCGGTTGCCACTCGCAATAAAACGGCTTATTTTCATTCAATGCGGAAGTTTGGTTCGTCAGTTAGCCTGGTAATCGCCAGAGGGCGTAAAAATAGCTGCAATTCGCATTATTAGTACGTGAAACAATTCCTAAATAAATTGTAACGTATATTCAAAGAGAATGACTGTGTAGAAAGTTTATAAAATAAAAAGTTGCGGCCTTGGATGTCAGCTGTGACATCTAATGTGCTGGTTTTGACTAGTTTAATATTTGTAAAAATATAATTTGCAAGGGTAGTGCATGGTGATATGAAGGTTTGCAGCAAGTTCCTCAGGCAAGTAAGGGAACAATGTATAGTTAATATGCAGAATTAATAGAAGTGCAACCTTGAAAAATGAATCGACTACGTTTAGACTGTTCTAAGAAAGCACAAAAAAAAACAACGAAATCACTGCACATAGAAAATACTAAACGTAGGGTAAAAAGAGGAGTTTGTTGCGCTAGTCAATGCCTAGCAATTAGATTATTGATTAGGCTCTACTAATTTCAACTTACATTCTGCTGTAATTCCAAAAGGATGTCTTGAAACATGGGTCGCATTTGAGGATCAGCTGACCAACAGCCGGACAGCAGATTCTGGAAAAACGAACGCAAACATCAGTTTTGTTACGAGCACGTGGTTGCATAATAGCTAAAGAAAGGAATAATGTAAATATGAAAAGACGTCGGGAAGAAGAAGGAGGAGGTTGGAGAAGGGGCTTTTGGATATAATAAAGGAGGAGGTGGAAAAATGGCGTCAGTAAAAACCTTCAGCAACAACTGTGCAATGGAAAAGAGAGTCGGAGGTTAGTAGTGCGTAACAGCAGCTGCTGGATGCAAGGGTCACGTGACTGCCAGGTGGGAACTTAACAACGCTCTTTGCTCACTGCTCACCAACCACACCAAAGGTGGAGGAGAGCGGAGCAAAGGGGAGGTGGGAGCTAAGGGGGACCTTGGCTTTTGTGTCTGTTTTCGGTCCTAGTTGGGGCCAAAGCTTGGTGCAAAAAGTCCCCTTCGCACGAGCCGACGTTTTTTGTATGTGTTATTTTCGCCGAATATAATAGGGACTTACTTTGACGCTGGGGGTGCACTTGAGGTGGCGTACCGATTGCAGATGACCGCTGCCCACTTGCCAGATGATGGTGTGTGGCCGGTGGCCGTGGAACGGTAACTTCTCTCCAAAAAGCTCGTAAAGAATTGTGCTGATGGGACACACAAAACACTAGTTAAACATCTGTGTAATATTACATAGGGTCAAAATCCTTTAAAGGTGAACTGACAAGGTTTTGCAACGTACCCTGAAAAAGGTAGCAGTTGATTGCCACTAATTTAGAAACACTGGCTGAAAATTCAAATTTCGCCAAAACAGGACACTATGACACCAGTGCGGTGACACCGTCTTTCCATGACGCCCTCTTAAACTACTCGTAACTTTTTGTAACAATTTTTAAACAAAGTTTTGTTTGAGCCAATCGTTTTATTGGCGTTAATTCTATAGAATAACACACTTTCCAGGGTATGTTACAAAACCTTGTCACTTCACCTTTAATATTTCTTTAAAGGGGAATATTTTAATATTTTTCCCATGTAGAGAAAGTGAATTTGCAATTTTGATTTGTTATTGTGAGTAAGTAGGGGAAGTGGATTATGGAATATAATACTATGATAATGAATATTTTTTGGAGGGTGAGAGACAGTGGACTTGCAGTGGTTCAAAAACCTCAAATTCTTGTTTAAATTGGGGAAAAAATGGGCTTTTGTGACGTATATTGGAAGAGTAGTAACTTACCCAAATGCGAATACATCTGACGGTTTGGTGTAAGGGGCTTGAGGGTTGATATGAGGTGGAGTGACGTGCAAACTTCGCATCAGTTCCGGACTGACGTACGTCAAATGACCGCTGGCAAGGCAACCGTATCCTTCCCTGCGCATTTGCGAAGAAAAATACAGAATGGGGCATGAATTCCTTTTCGCCACTTGCACGCTTGACAACACACTCAAATGGCCGGTGTATTCAAAACGATGCATTATTTAAAATTATGAACCAGAGAATAAAGCAAAAAGGGAATTTATTGTGCTGAAATGCAATAAATGCTAACCTGTCGTATTGACTTTGGGCCATTCCGTTGTCCAGCAGGCAAACTCGCACTTTATTCTCGAGCAACACGTTCTTTGAGTTGAGTTTTTGGTGCACAATGCCCCTGGCATGAAGATAGCTCATAGCCTGCATAATATAAAGAATTGCATTTAGGTCACGTGCTGTGCATATATACCAGGGGTTGGGGCCGTTTCCCCTTCGTGCCTTTCACAAGGCACCCTTTCTATTATTATATTATGTATGTGTACATTTACATGGTGAACTATGAAGGGGGAAATTGATATAAAATGTATGGGCACCTGGGAGATTTGACGGGCGATGTGAACCCTGGTTGGTAGAGGAAACTTGTGGTTGTTGATGTGCAAGTGTTCGTGCAGTGAACAGCCCTTTCGGACACTGGTCACTATGGCCATCCGAGGTAGGTCCACACATATGCCCATGAAGAGAGACACATTTTCATGACGGATCATGCTGAGAGATGCAACTTTGGTCCAAAAGTTGGACGTTTCTTGGTCGTTGATGGCATTAAATGTGTGGATCATGACGTCACCGTGCCACCGGCCCCTATATATGCAAAATATAAGTAGTCAGAATTTGATATTCATGGTGTATAGGTGGCGCTAGCATAGACTTAAACAGTTATTCTGGGCTTCACAAACAATCTTGATTTATATTGTATATGTTTCTATTTGTATAAAAATCCAGTAGTCTATCCCAATAGGTCATTGAATGAAAGCTTTGGATATAATAGTGTTGTATGTATACAGTACAGTAACTTTTGCCTTGCTTTTGCTTACATTGAACTTAAAGGGGAATGACCTTTTGGTTTATCATCATACCTGATGACAGAGTATAGTAATAGTGATATGATGTGACACATGGAATGATAATATCATTTCAATTCCGATTTTCCAATTGAGATGCAATGACCTTGGACAGTCAGTCACATGACCTTTTTTTTTTTTGAAAAAACATACACACACCTGTGAATGTCACATTGTCTTCCATGACGCACTATTTGTCCAAACTGGACATCAGCAAATGGTATCTGCCATTCGCCCATTTCCTTGACAGCAACATTGGCAACTGTTTGGAAACCAGATCTGTGAATAAATGCAAAATGTTATTCATTACACATGCAGTACTGTTAGTATAGAAAAACATGGGTTTCATATTAAAATAAAACAAATATGTTCAATTAGCATAGTTTGCATAGGAAGTAATAAAACAGAAGAGCGTATTCATGGTAAATATTTTTGTTTGGATATTGATAGAAAAGTCTGGTTTGATTGGCTGTTATTAAAAGTCACGTGTGAGAGAACATTGACAACCGTGTGATATGCCATAAAGTCACCTATGTAATATATATACCTACAATGTTATCATTGTAATTTATGTTTATCTGATTATATTGTTAGTTCCAACTTTTCCTACTGGGCTGCTTAGATAAGTCCATTTCTTTGTAGGGGTGCTTAACTTTCAAGTTGCCCTGCATTGCATAAACAGTGACTCGTAAGCAATGCACCCTGAAAGATAATGGACTTGCCCTGGTTGTAAAAGTTGCAACTATAGTCAATTCTAATGCATAATTATCATATAATCATTAAATTATATATTTGGTATACATATTTATATCTTTTTTGAATGAATGAATACTAACTTTACATACCTAATGCTGTCATCATCTTCGAACCCTGACTCGGAATCGTCTAGTGCATCATCGACTGTAAAAACAATAGTCCTTTATAAGCAACATGAGCATATACAGTGTACAGTATGGATGGTAGAATATGGCATGGGACTGAACGTACCAACACCGTAGTCACTTTTTCCGGGTGGTGGCCACGTAGCACAGATGCTGTCCCGTGGAGGCCTCCTACCCTCGGCATTCAGTGTCTTTATCCTAAAGGGTGAAGTCGAAGAAACAGTGGTAGATGCAAACAATCTTGTTCCAAATGGTCCTCCACTTGTGGTCGCAATGGGCAGCCGGGAAGTTTGCTGGCAAGTCTTGCGGCACGAGCACTCCGCGGTCCTCTGCGCATCGAAATCCAAAATCTCATCAGTACAATTATAAATCCTTGGAAGAACAGATCGAGGAGGTATTCGACACTGTGTTTCTTCCAAGGATAAGAACAACGTTGCACCAATCAACACGTAAAATGCACAGGAAAGCATGGATCTTCGGCAACGCAACGTATGTGCTGATGCCATGTTGTTCTTATCATTGGATGAAATGTATAGATTGGTTACCTGTTGAGGACTGTATGCTATCTCGCTGTACCTCCTGTCGAAGGCCCTGACAGCGGTCAGCACTCGAGTGTTATTTAAGGTGGTGGTCAAGGTGGTTGTGATGGCACGAGTTTTCGGAGACTTTTCGTAGATGGAAGCCGGTGAACCTATTCCACTGTCTTCACCGCCATTTCCAACTCTGGAATCGGTGCATCCAGAAAGAGGTCCTTGACACGAAGGGCCAACACTACATTGCTTGTTACAACTGTCCCTGTCGGCACGACCCAGCAGGATCTTGAGACGTTTTCGAGCCATTTTGCCACTGGCGCAGTTCAGACCATACAGTCCACGCACATGTTTCTCACTAGTCCTTCCTCCTGCTCCTCCTCCACTTCCTACACTTTTTGTTCTTGAAATCCCTGATGATCCACAATTACCATTACCACTTGCTGCACTGTTACTGCTTCCGCTTCCACTTCCACTTCGATGTTGAGTTATCCAATCGTGTATTCGTCTGCAATATAGAGACATATGAAACATAGTTTGAGGTTAGTGCATATGAAGCAATCAAAATGTGTACATCTTTGTTGGGAAATGATAAAACATTAGGGAAATGATAAAAGTTTGACATTGTCTATAGGAAAAGTGAGGAGGTTTGAAATTGCAAAGTCAGTGGCCGACTATAGGAATCACTTTAACATGACAATCAGACTCCGCCCTCTTACATTACAAGTTTTGGGCCAGATGCCAGTTAAATGGGTGTTTTCTGTCGACTCTTCCCGCTGCGATCAGCCAATGACAGGTGGTAGAAGGCGGGGCGTGTTTGTGGAGTCAAGGTAATCCAAAAAAATATGAGCGGATTCATAACATGGTGCAATATTTTGTTTATAGTGAATGCATATTGCTTTTTCATTAGTTACTTAAATTGCTGTATACAGACCTGTAAATGGCAGAAGGCAACATGTAGGATGTGTTGGAAGAGTTGTGGTTGGTTGCAGTCCCTGAGGAGCAGTCTGGTGTCCTGCTGATGGTGGTCGTGGTGGTGTCTGTCTCTGGTGGTCGTTGAGGCGACGCCACCAAGTGACGGTTATTAACCGTTTCTTGCATCGGCTCCGATTGGGTCCTTGTGTTTGGGACGTGAGAATTGTAGCAAGAAGCACAAGGACTCTGATGGTGGTGTGTGTGGCAAGAGGCGTGAGCAACACGTCTGAAATGAGTGCAAAGCAGTTGTTGGAGGTCATCAGCCATGCATTTGACTTGCAATCAAGTGTCTGCTGACGCTGACTCAAGAGGTGGAAAGTTTTTGGCTCCATGTCAACATTGGCAACGTGCCCTTTTCTGCACCAATATTATAAGCATTATTAAGCTAGCTGCAAGATGGCCGGCCCAACTACCACCTGTTGTCAGGCAGGCTGTTTGTACAGTTCCTTGTACAGGGTGCCCATGAAGTTTGGTAATAGCAATTACAGTCAGGGTTAAGTTTGATAATTATGATTTCACGAGATTAGCAAAGCAAAAATATTATTGCAGAATATACGTCCCCTAAATAAATTTTAGTTGCATAGTTACTTCATATAAAGATTTCTGCAGGAGATATTAAAATTTAAGCAATGCAAATTTTATAATAGCATGCATTTAAAGTTGCGTTTATGGGGCTGGAGCATGCATGCATGCATAAACAATGTCAGTTTTTACACTAAATATTTCATTTAGCCAAGACCACATAATCGATGCATTGTTATATGTATTTAGACAGTAGATGTAAATATATGCATACCTGCATATCTTGCAACGGATCCTTTGGCTGACGATCACCTCTTGGCACGCGCTGCACTTTTGCGGAATGCAAAAAGTCCTCCGCAAACTGCGAAAAATCCAGGAATTTTGCGCTTCAATCGTCAGATAAAAACTACACATACAATACAGAACAATCCCCTCCCACCTCCCACCGAAATAAAAAACAAAAACACATTTCGCATGAACGAACTTAAACCGTCGCATTTTGAACCGTGACGCTCCGAAAAGTTTCAAACTAGCGATTATCTGATTTCAAACTGAGCGCCGAGTGACGTCACACACCTGCGGGACAATTTGGCGCCAAAACGGAACAAACACCGAGATGACGATGATGATGATGCTACTGCTGATGATGATGAGGACGGCATGGTTGTGGTCGGTGGTGATGCACACGGAGCAGCACCGAACCGAGTGGCAACTTGCACTGATGTCCTGATGAGATTGACCCTAAGCTATACTACCACCCTTAAGGTGGTCCCTGCATCTAACCACCCTTGGCTCGCGCCTGGCACGCGCCGCCCGAAAGCGTGGCCACGTGACGGTTAGTGGGAGCCAATAGGGGATGAGGGTGCCCAGAGGCCCAGAGAGAGAGAAAGGGAGAGAGACGGTTCCTTTGTCCCCCTGGTGGTGGTGCACGCAGCTGTGCATCTGATGACGGTATAGTGTGAGCGACAACAGTTCACACTACTCTATACTACTACTATACGCTGTAGCATTGTTTTGAAACGAATTTTGCACTGCTTTTGCAGACAGCACATGCCGAGGTTGATGGCCGGCAGTGCAATTGCATGATGGTCACGTGCCGTGCAAATGATGGCAATCAATAATGTAGCGTCACCTGCTTCTGCCTGGACCATATCGACATTTCTCCCTTTTTCTTATATTTCTTTAGTCGCATATGTAATCAGTTTGGCTGCGTGCCCAAAGTTGGCTTTGCTGCAATGCTGCATATTGCGAGGAAACAACACTCCTAAGGGGTGCATACCTTGCAGAAAAATCCTCAAAACATGTGTTTTCCTACTGAACTGATGGTGCTCTACAACTTTCAAATTGGAACTAGGGGTGCATCTGTGCTGGTTAAAATAATAGAAATGTTGAAATAGGAGCTGCCATTTGTAAAAACTGTCTATAATACAGCATTTCAGAGCAGGAATGGCTATCATTAAAGTCATGTGTTTGACTGAGTGTATTTTAACTTTATTGATTTTAGCGAGAAGTTTGATAAGGAATGGATGAAGTTGGTGACGTCATGGGTTCGTTTATCCTGGCTATTTACCTCTAAGGATGCGTCAATGGTGGTCATGTGACTTGACAGTTGATAAACATGCACAAAAACCTTGAAAATGCCGCATCGATGGCCGTTATTATTTCTCCAGTCTCCGGAACGATATACACAATATGTAATATTAAGGATCAGTGATGCGTCATAATGTTCACGTGCCACTATAGAGTAGATGGGAGGAGCGTTGACACCGTTTTGTTTCATCAAACACAGCGATCGGCGCATGCGTACATTTCTCTTTTTTATTATTGCGAAACAAAAAGTAGGAATAGTAAATCGCACCTGTCCTCTTCTTGCAACAAGGCTGCAGCATGTCACTCTTAAATTTGAAACTAAGGTAGAGAACTCTGGCAAAAGGGTAAAAATCTTGGAAGAATTGTGCAGAATTGTGCAGAAATTGTATTCTTAAAGAAAGTAAATAGAAGTAATTGTGCATACTTTTGCAGAATGAAATGTTTGCATTGCATGCATGCAGCAGATGTGCACAAAGCTGCAAAATATGCTTCTTTTTCATACATTGACCTTATGCAACCTTGTTTTGCGGAAAAAATATTGAAATTCAGATGGCAGCAATAAGCATTTGTGGAAATGGTCTTTCGAATTTTGCAACATTTTGCTAAAGTGAAAGCAATATTTTCGCACTGCTCAAATGGTAACATGCTGCTTTTATTGCAAATGGAGTACATGGTAGACGATATTAATCGCATACTATACTGAAGCAGACTGCAAATGTCTCATTAAAATTAAACAAAAGAAAATTGAAGAGAATAAACAAGTTTTAATGAAATGCAATTTCTAATTCTTCCATTGTAGCAATCTCGTTATCATTTGTATATGTAATGTTCATTTCTTCGTCTTTTGTTTTCAATTGTAAGTATGCATGACTAAGCTGATAAGTTGGACTTGTGTCGTGGAGAACTCCGAGTAGTAATTAGATTTGGTGACTCAATTGGAAGGCCCCAGATATGATGGGGCCTGCAGCAATCGCCCCTATTGTATCCCACATATCCCCCTTAAGGTTGCCACGTCACCTTCAATTATTCATTTATTACAAAAAATATGAACACTCCATTTTGCCTTGCATGTAGTCTGCAATGGCCCAATCACTCTGCTGTCAATCGATAACAATTGTCTAAATGGTACTTAATGCATAAATGGCATTAATATGGTTTTCTTCCAAATGACTGGGAATAAAAGTATAATTTGAGATGAGAGGGTGTTAAGATTGACAGGCCCATTGTTATCCTGACATAAGTGTTTTTATCATTACATTCATAATCTATATTTGGACCATTGATAAAGATGATTATTTCATAGGGCCAAATTATAAGTATAATCCTACTTATTGCAATCTTTAAATGATTTGTCCCTTGAAATAGAAGGAACATGCAAATTATTTAAAGCATATCTTTGTAAGTGGCACCTTGAACATAGTACTGGAGATTTCTGTAAAGATTATTAGCTTTATAATGCATGCATTATGCAGTAAATCTGGATTTTCAGTAAATACAAACTGGTGAAAAACATGTGCTGAAATTGGATGGGACAGATAAATGTGAGCCCTGGTTGGTGTACCTGGATGGACAGGTGCAAATAGGTGTCTGAGGTGGAGGACGACGTGCCATCTGGCGCAACTATGGCGCGTGCCTAGGTCACGTGACCATCACTCCAAACATGGAACCTTCACCAACCCACCCCACTTTTTCCTCCTTCCATACCATACAGAAAAACGGTGAGCACCTTTTGCCTCGAGAGCCGCCCAAAACAAGAAACATGTTTACAATTCAGACCGTTTACTAGTGACGTCACCAATGCATTGTCGCCCGGACAACGCGTGACGTCACTCGCAACCATTACACGATTTGTTATCGGCATTGAATATGTTTCGATGCGTTCAATGTGCGCTTCAAGTAATGTCTGTTGTCCAGACCTTTTTACCCCCTGAAGCTGCAAAAAGTACATTTCTAAAATTTTCCAAATAAGAAAGAAACCTGCTTGGTGCGAATTTAACAAAACAAAAGCTCGTCTCAAGTAGTGCATTCATTTCATGTCCTGACTTATAGTATTCACATACATGATCAATATCAGGAACTTTAATCGAAATCGATGCCCACCAGTCAAGGTTATTACGTAAATAGCCAAGTTCTGTGAAAAGGGGCGGGATGTGAGCACCACGCTTATGCTGGGATTGATATTGATGCATCGCGTTTTTGAGATATTGTATAGCTGGGAACTTTTACAAGTAGCTTTGCTGCAAATAGAAAGCTGTTTGCTGAAACTTTCCGCTGAAATACCAATTTAGACTCATTCAATGTCTGTTTGATGTTGTGTTATTGTGTTGCTAGAGTAAATACATATGATGAAGCTTTAATATAGTCTTGTATATAGAGGGTATTTTTTGTATAGAAAACAAACCGATACTTCAGTGTTGGCAGATGTGTCCTTCCGTGGGGCAAAGCTGTATTTTGCAGTTTTTGGCAATTTTTTTATGCCAGAAAGAGAGTAAAAAACGCAGGTTTTTTGTGTTTATCGTCGCCGTTGAAGAAACGAAACGATACGATAAGAAGGCGGTCGATTGTCGCCAGGTGGCGCTCAGCTCGGTTCGCTTTTCGCGAAACTTGACGATGGGCAGGTGAAAGTTTTTCTCCTTGCTCAAGATGCCCGTTGTGTACTTAAAGGTCGTTGGACCAAAAATTTCACCACCTGTCCAATGCTCTTTGTCACTCTAATTCTAATAATAATTTGACCGTTAAAAATTCAGACTAGGCCTAAGTTCCCACCTGTCTTATTAGTAATACAGTCAACTTTATATTTGAATACGTTCAACTCTTTATTTAGTACGTTATATGGAAATTTTATCATGGCGGTAGAATGAAAATTAAATATTACTAAAGTGAAAGGGGACATTTACATTTTGTATATATCTTGAAAGAATATGATGCACATTTAAATAAATTAAGAATTGTACGTAAAATATAAATACATTGTTATCATTTAAACAATTACTTGAACTCCTCAAAACATATATATAGTAATTAATGATAATGTAGGATATTAACCCTAAAATGAATAAAGAAAGCAGTCATTCATACCTTGCTCTTGCAGCATCCATCTTAAGATGTTTTAATAAGAAAACGCGCTTTCCCACGTTGACGACGTTTCCATGACAACCATTGATATTGAAGGTGATGTCTTAACTCGATCGTCATCATTGCTGAAAATTAAACAAATGATTATTAAGTGGCCCTTTTTATTTTGATCTGAGTGCGTGCTCAAATGAGAAAAGTAGGAAAAAAAACGAGATGCAGCGCCATCTTGTGGCATTTGTTACCGATACTAGAATGTGAGCGGCATGTCAATGTTTATAAGGCTTATTTTTATGTGGAGGTTGGAGATGACCCTTGACCTTTGCTTCAATATTGAAGTCCGATTGGAATGACATTTTTAAATTACAAGGTGAGTTTAAATTCGCGCATCGATCTCGGTAATATAGTGGAATTACGTAATTCTGAAAGGTTTCGTGAAAGGAATTATAAAATTTTATTCATTCGGTTTGAATGTCAAATGTCCTTAGATTTGTTGATTTTTCCTTGCAGGCATTTGTACAATATATGTATTTGGTAAACGTGTTACATATATTGTGGAAAGGTCATAGGTGAATGATGTATGTAGGCAAACGGTACAACTTCTTCCCTGCTAACAACCGCTAATGCGAAGCTTATCAGATTAGAGCTTCAATTAGTCGCCCGGAATACCGGCCAGCGCAAAAATCCGTAGACTGCAAATTTGAAAATTCAATAATAAATCATCTATATCAACAGGTGTGTGCTTATTATTATAGCTATTATTTAGCCATGTACTTGTCGATTCTGGCTCATGATGATACATAAAAGTTTTTACCCTTTGTATGGTAATTTATTAATATACCAATTTCTAATTGAACTTCAATTATTTTTAATTTTTATCAAAATTAAATTTCCCAACATGGGTTAGGCTTACATGATAAAAAAAGATGAATAATAAAGTAAGCAATTGTTACAGCAAAATCTCTTCGGGGAATTCTTAAAAAAGTTATTAGCCGAATAGGAGGTTGGGTAGCATATGAAAAACCTTCTAGTTTAATTACCCCTTAGAACTTTAAGTGCACATAACTTTTTTTAAAACTAATTTCCACATAGATTTGGTTTTAAATCTTGCTTTCTTAATGGATTTTCTTTGTTAACCTTTTAAGTTTCAGGGTGGTATGTGTACTTTACAAAACCGTCTAAGTTCACCTGTAAACAATGGCACCTGATAACGTTTTCAAGATTTTCAAAAGTTTTTATCAATTTAATTTTTAAGTGGCAATTATTTTATTTAAGATAAGTATACCTATACCTGAATAACAACGATTAATATTCACATGGTAACCAATGGAAAAACATAAACAAGTGTTGATCAACAAGTTTTATTTCTATATAACCCGGGTCACGTATATAAGAACTGGTTTCTATTTGATAAAATTGAGGTTTCTAGTGGAAATTTCGTTATCTGATTAATATAAACCAGAAAGTTGCATGGTTGAAATTTTCCATTTATAAGCAAAACAATCGTCTTTGTAAATATACGTAGA